>JBBMOC010000006.1:3547979-3722519 GCA_037975185.1 Centropyge bicolor | reverse complement strand
GGGGGGGGGGGGGGCGCACGTAAAACCTCATCGTTCCATTTTATTACTCCGATTCCTCCGCAAAGGATAACGCAAAGACAGGCAGTTAAAATGGAACAGCTGATGATTTCACCTGCTACTTCATGGAAACTATGCGTGAACAGCACGTTGTAAGCTGTTATTTCCACCTGCGTAAGTGCCAGCCTCAGCTTGATCAAACATAACACCGTGACAGTTTGCGCACGCCATATATAACTCCTGTCAGGCTGTAAGTGATAATGTCGTAGTCTGAGCCTGAAGGCATCATCACGTTCCCCCCACCACCACCACCACCACCACCTATATTTTCATTCATTTCTATGAATCACTCCCTCCTCAGCAGATGCCTTTGTCCACTGGAGGCCAACACTCAAATTGCTGATTAAACCACTTTAATACTTACACCCCTCAAGTGTGCGCTCTTTATTGAACTCCAACATGCTGCTATGATAAATAGTTAAATCGGATGCGTCGAGGGACCTGTGTGACTCATGGATGATGTGTTCGACTGAATCAAGAGCACAGTATGAAGGCGGTGTAAAGGATCAGTCTTGCAGATTTAAGTCTTCAAACACTGACTGGCGTAACAATCTACACTGAATATGGTAGTATGTTTGTGATTTAGTTTAGTAAATGTAATATAGTGTTGATCTAAGTTTGAACATATTTTATCACAAATACACCAACTTAACAAAGGGACTGTGCAACTGAGTGAAAAGTATGCTGATATGGATTGTATGTATGCCATAGTGAATGGATGTCTGGCCGTGTTATTACCTCCATCAAGGAGTTTATGTTTTTGCCGGCATTGGTTTGTCTGTTTGTTTGTTTGTTTGTTTGCAACATAACTCAACAAGTTATGGACAGATTTTGATTAACTTTTCAGGAAATGTCCTTTCTGGGACAAGGAACAAATAAGTAAATTTTGGAGGTGATCCGGAAAACCGCCATTACGGAAATGTCGATTTTCGGGTATAACTATTAAACAAAAAATGATATTGATGCAATTCCAATTGCTAAGGGTATGTTTTTATGGTCCAGGAATCCATTGAAATAGATCAATCAAAGGTAGGACATTTTGGGGTATGAGTCACAATAAGCTGGGGGAACTGTGCTACTTGGCGGAGGTCTGTGCTCTCTGAGTGCTTTTCTAGTTATCTTGCTATTTATTCTGCATTATTTTTTTATTTTTTTAGGCTCTTTTATAGTTTTATGTATGATCTTAATATGATGTAGTGATGGGAATTCCGGCTCTTTTGCCTCCCAAGCGGCTCCTCAGATTTTTTGGAAGTTAAGCTGAGTTTTCAGCTCCTCCAGCTCTCTCCCCAAAACTACCTCCTTCTCCAAGGCTTTCTGCTGCAGGATGTTGATCTCCTCTACCATCTGATGACGAAGAGCATCCTGCTCAGCCCTCACCTCGTGGATCACATTTTGGCTGATGTCATAGTGTGACACACGGATCTTGTCCATCCATCCTCTTCTTGGAGAAGTTTGGTCTTCTCTTTCTCCAATTGGAGCTCGGCAGTGAACTTGTCCATGCTGAGTGTATGAGCCACTTGCAGCTTCTCAAAGCCATTCTCAGTGAGCTTCTTCTGCTGGATCTCCTTCTCAAGCTCATGCTGAAGGTTGCCAGCCTGGTCTCCGATGTTGCCCGTTTTCTTTTCACACCCGAGACTGAGCTCATGGTGGCTCATTGTTCTTCTCCCTCTGCAACTAAAGCTCAGCTCCAAACTTCTCCTGGCTTAGCGTGTGTGCTGCTCGCAGCTCTTCATAATACTTGGATCTCCTTCTCAAGCTCACACTGAAGAGTGTCAGCCTGCTGTCTGACACTGAGGACCTCACTTTCATACCTTTGCTTGAGCTCTTGGTGTGAAGCATTGATCCTATCCGGTTCCTGTTGGAGAAGCTTGTTCTTCTCTCTCTCCATCTGGACCTCAGTTGCCTTCACTGAAGGCCTTCACTCCACTTGCAGTGTCTCATACTGAGTTTCAAGGACCTTCTTCTTCTCGATCTTGCTGCAGTCCCGAGCCTGAGTGGCAATCTTCACAGTGTTCAGCGTTTCTGCATCACTGAATTTTAACACTCTTTCCAGCTGCTCCTTTGTATTTTTTCACATGTTGATGTGCATTTCTTTCTGGGATTTCTGTCTTGCCAGCAGTTGTTGTGTCTCAAACAATGCTGTCCTCAGTTGCTCCCTCACCTTCTCCTGAGAAAGAGCGCTGGCCTTCTCGGCATCCAAGTCCTCATTCAGCTTTCGAACTTGTTGATGAAGTGCATCACACTCCATCTTGAGGTTCTGCTGAATCTTGCGCCTCTGCTGCAGTCTGGAGGTTCTCGCTTTACCTCTTGATTCCTCACCAATATGATGCACTGACTGGTAGGGGCTTTTGATCTTGTCACTGCAATGACAATAAAGATACTGTATTCTATTCTATTCTAATGCCTAATAGTAATCCATCTAAAGTATTTTTTTTTATGTTTGTGTAGCTCTGCTAAGGCACCTTTTGGTACGTTTAAAGGAGTAACTCAGTGATTCTATTACCTTGCAGTTTGTTATAGTTAGGTCAGTTTGGCCGTTGTTTAGTTTCAGTTTTTTGTCCAGTTTTAGTTTTTTCCTGCACATCTGTCTCTGTTCCAGTTTGTCCTGTCTTAGTCCCCTGTTTTTACCTGTCTAGTTTATGTCTTGTATTTGTCTTGCTGTATTTTGTCTTAGTTTTATGTCTTGGTTCTGTGTCTTAGTTCTGCCTTAGTCTTTTTTTGTCATGTTGTAGTCTTGTCTTTAAGTTCTGTAACTATTCACCTGCCATATTGTTTCATCTCTGGTCTCTGTATTTGTCCACTAACCCCGCCTCTGCCTCACCTCTCCTACCAGACCCTCCCATCTCATCTCATCACCTGTGTTCCCAGCTGCAGTCTATCACCCATTAGGACTTTTTAAAAGCCAGTTCATTTCAGTTTGCCCTTGCCGGATCGTTGTTTGTTTGTTGGTTCTTCGTTGCACTTCCAGTTCCAGTCTGTCGTCTTTGTGCACCTCGTTCTCTTGTCTGTTTTTTGGATTTTGGATTTTTTCCTGGACCTGACCCTTGAAGTGAGTTTTTGTTTGAGATTACTTTTGCCTTCATTAAAGATTTTATTTAACCTTAGTCTTTTTGTGTGTGCGTTTGAGTCCATCACCCCAGTCGCCGTAACACAGTTCTTGGTAAATTTATAGTTTGCTTACAATGACATCTTGGTCCTAAATCCAAGGTTTTTTACATCCAGTTCCAACAAAGTTTCAGGAGCAAAGTGACTTTAAAGCTTTACTAATCCATATTTTATATTACCAATGAATCAAATGACTGCCGGCAATGTAAAAGGTGTCACTTGTGATGACAGACCCACAGAGAATTATCACCCAGTTCTGCAGTTCCCTTCTCCTCTTTGAAGCCCTTTAGTGTCTTTCAGCTCATTGTTTTGGTCTTTCATGTTCTCACTCTCACTACTTACATCCTCATCTCTAGCCATTTTAAGCTCTGATAACACTATGCCCATTAAAAAACATATCACTTCTTTACAGGGCATGATGTACAGACAGACAGTCAGTGATTAGTTGGTGAATATAGTGGAGCATTTAGATGCTGAAGAGCCAGACAGGGTTGCCAGATTGCACAGTTTTCCTCCCAGTTGAGAGGTTTTGGGTGTGGTAAAATTAGTTTAGGCAAGTGGACCAGATTTGGGCTGGTTTACCATAAGTTAGGCTGACAAAAAAAAATCACAGTATCTTCAAAATATATTCATATGCACACACATCCAGTCAACAAATACCTCTTTGCTTGCACCATTTAAACATTATTATTTGTTTGGCTTTTTGATAGCGTGGGATTATATGTACTTCTCTATTTCTTCTTCTTCTTCTCCTCCTCCTCCTTCTTCTCTCTCTCTCTCTCTCTCTCTCTCTTTGGCATAGCTACACTTGAAGTTGGCACACTGTCAAAGCTTGTTGCAGTTTACCGAGTTAGATAAAAACGTATGATTTTTGTTTGCTTGATCTGCCTCTTTATTTTGAGAGAGAGGGCAAAAATGGAAAATACTTTTACAGTTGTACTGTACAATGTAGCCTCCTGTAGCACCCTTGTGAACGCATGAATTGTTTTATTATGTCATGTTTATTAGTTTGGGCAGATTTTGAGCAATTATTGGGCTGGAGAAACTTAAACCAATCTGGCAACGCTAGAGACAGATATTTTTCTCATGAGTGGGTGGAGACCTGACCAGACCTAAAAGGAGAGTGTATATTTAACTTGAATTAGGCAGGAATGCATTTTTTTTAATGTGTCCACTGGATATGTAAATTGCGAACTGTTTGCTAACAATATCACAGTGTTGTGTTTATAGCTTTTTATACTGCCCCCAGGTGGCCAAAAAATCTTTTAATGCAGTTTGGAAGCTTTATCCACTATATACCAGTTATTATTTTATGGAAAAAAAGAAAATTGGATATTTTTTTGTGAATATACAAGACAAGATAAGAATATACAATGTCAACCAATTAGATCTTTCATTTAAAACTAATTAAGACGTGCATATTTTTGTGTTCAAGGCAATTCAAAAATTCTGAGAAATCAGAATTTTCATCTCACTGCAGCTGTGAGCCAAGATTTTAATTTTAAGGAACCACCCATGACACAGACTGAAATGAATCATACTGTCTGTGTCTGTGCCAGAAAAAGAAGATGCCAGACAGCCCTGCCCATTCCTAATGACACTTATCTCCACCTGTACGGGCCTGTCTACTGTATCTGTCGCCTCCCACTCTGTCCTTCACACTGATGGGACCTGAGCCCCAGTGGACCATCTCACCCCACCAGATAATGGCTTTTTTTGTCAGGACAGAGTCTGACCTCATGTTCATATCAGTGAACAATTCCATAATGTCACAGTCACCATCATCTTCATTGCCATCTGTCTCTGTCTCTGTTTTTCTCTTGTTTGGCATGTGTATAAGACACAGATTAAATTTTTATAAGTTTGTGATTCTGTATCTGCGATGACACTGTCCCTTGTTCCTTGTTCGAGCAATTTTCTCCCTTAGAAGGAAAGTTTAACTTATTTTCCCTCAAGTGTCTCTAGCAGACTTTGAATCTGCGGTCACTGCCTCGTTCACCTGAAGAAAATTTTGCAAAATCTCAGGCCGACACTGGCGCTGTAGTTCATTCCACGCACAGATTCATTATTCAAACATGACCTTTCTTCCTCCTCCGCTTTAAAAGTGGCACCTTCATGAATTTTCTGAGATAGACAGATTGGTTGGCACCTTCAAAAATGCAAGGTGGTGGAGGTGCCACACACAATCTTGCACTGGCACTTTTCTCTTCTCTATTATTGAGATGAATGAGACTGTGCGAGTGCAGAGCGACAGGGGGGCTGGAGTGTGTGAATTGTTGGCTTTGTGTTTGTGAGCCTTTTTGACCAAAACAGAGGAGCGAGAGTGTGTGAGAGACTGACACATAAAAGAAAAAAAGTGTGTGTATGTTTGCGTGAGTAAGTGTGTGTGTGTGTGTGTGTGTGTGTGTGCGCGCCAGTGCCTGGGTGTTTGCTGAGCCTTTCATGTTCATTGCATGGTGCCTTGTCCGTGTCAGGCTGCACATACTGATCAAACTCTGAGCCTCGGTGGCTCAGCTGGCTGGAGAGGACAGGCTAGGAAAGCTGCACATAAAAATATGACCGGTCACCTCTTCCATGACTGTTGTACTTTAATGTCCCGTGGTTTGGCACCAGGTGTGTACCCTGAGCTTGCACAGGATTTAACACACAGTACATCATCCCTAAAATACCCTCTCTCCTCCTGTCCGTCTCATCTGTCTCCAAAGTATTCAAGCTCATGCATGTACAGTTGGAGGGGGGCAAGAAAAAGTGACTTTCCAGAGCCCGAGCTGCCAATGGAGCACAATATTATTTGCAAACTAAATAATGGGTTCACGACTGACACTATCAGTCACATGTTCGCCCATCTCTCTGTTCTGCTTCAGTCCGGAGAGAAGACTCTGCCTTAGAAATAACCTTCAGAAGGCGTTTCATAAATACTAAGTATGAGAAACATGTTCTGTTATCAGTATGTCGTCTTCTCTCTGCAGCCATGATGTATTTAACATGGCAGCCACAGCGAAACCTGCTTCATCCTGGAAATGGAAGCGAAGGGAGGAAGATGGAATTCCATTTACTGAACGCAAAGCCATTTTCAATTACACAAAACCTCCTCACGCACGGCGAATAAACCCGTGCGTGTCCATGTTCTTGTAACAGAAAGGGATTGCTCTAAAATACAATACAATCTTTGAACAAATGGGAAAAAAAGTTGCTACATCCTGAGTTTGAAAACACATTCTGCTTAGCGAGTGAGCTAAATTGCTTGGTTTTACTTGACATCCTGATAAGGCAAGGTCCTTTTTTTATATAATAGAGGAAGAAAAAATATTTTGCTTGAATGTTATCTGAAGGTTTGAATGTTTTATGAGTGCAACAGGAGGTTAGCACCAGGCCACGTTGGGTATCCTGGCATGGATTTAATGGAGGCTGATACGGGCAGTGAATCACTTTTGCACGCTGGATGAAACCGGGTATTGACAACACGTTTAAGTCGGTCTTTATCACCATGAAATATATTCAGACACAAAACTGCGCAGTTTGAAAAAAAAAAAGAAATCCATGAAAATCGGCATATTTTTCAAAAGATGAACAAATCAAAAATATAGAAATCATTGTTGTGATTCATAGTAATAAATACACCCAACTGCTGCTCATTCTCTGTTTCCTGAAATTAAAAACACCAGCTTTCCATCATGCTGTGCACATGTCACATTTATATCAAATTTTACTGAGAAAAAAAAGAAGCTCATAATATAAACCACGCAGTTCTGACATATGCCTCTCAATGTCACTTAGTTCTGCCTCTCACTCACACTTCTGCAATCAGTATTCCCTTCACTATCACAATGCATCGACCATCTCTGTCCTGAGGTTTCCTGCTGGGGGTCACACACGTGTGCCTCATCCCAAGGTTGGTAAACACCACCCGAAGCTTCTTGTGGCCATGGATCCTTGGTCTAGGGTTGGGAGAATGGTTGATAGATGTGTCTGGGTGAGATGGGGCCTTGATCTCTGAATGGGATATGCACAGTGTATCTTCATTTTGGTTGTAGCGTGTAAATCTATATGGCTGCACTACCCGATCTCCTAAAAATGATGCTTATTTACTGCTAATTTGCTGGGCATACAAAAAAGACACGGACCCCTCTCACATCTGACAAATTGACTTGTCCAAGCAGGAAAGGTACAGGTGGAATTAATGACATAAATGATGGCTGCATGACATTTAGGTGAACCAGTTCCAGGGCTCTGGTATTGTCCATGCTCACTCACAGATATGGATGCTTAATGGATTGGAGCCATTGTTATTGCTGTGCTTTTCCTGCCTTGACAAGTCTGCAGTGAAAAGGGTCTACTGGGCTCTACCCCCAATGGCTTTGGTTAAATGTCAGTAAAGTAAACTCATCCAGCTTAAAGCAAGTGTTGACTTTTTCAATATTCAACCTTAACCCAGTGCTGGGATCAGTCATATGTTTCATGCTTTAAATGAAATGTGTTGTCGGTGAAAATGCAGCAGATCCATTCAGTATTGTGTCCTGCCAGAAAAACTTTTCCTCATTATGCTGATAACAAAAGTCATTGCTGTTGTTTGCCATGTTAACCATCGTAGGTTAGCATGTGTTGCTCATCAGCACTAAACACAATCTGAGGCTGATGGGATAGTTCTTAGTTTTGCAGTTATTTGGTCATAAACCAAATTACTGGACAAAAAATTTTCCAACAGTCCGTTTCTCTCAGTCATTGACTTCAGTCAGTTGACTGATTAGTTCACTTCAAACCACACCTGATGGTGATGCAAGAGGAAAAGTCAGGCAATCTCCGAAGCCATTAGGATTCATCATCTAGGAGCCATGAATGGCTCCACAAGCTTTCATGATCCATCCAGCAGTTGCTGAGATGTTTCAATCTAGACCACAGTGGTGGACCGACTGACAGGCCAATGCATTACCATAGACATTGCCATCCCGAGAGCCATGCCACCAGCACGGCTGAAAAACATAATTCAGGCAACATTACTTTTCTTTCTGTTGCCGTGCAATGTGATTGCTCTATTGTGCACAATTTAATTCAGCAGTTTCTGAATTCAGGCTGTATATAAAGTCTGGAGACAGAATAAGGGAAGTAATAGCAGGAGAAAAAATGTCAGGGCCAACCTTCCACTGCCGCAGCGAAAACAAACTGTATTTTTTAACAGCCTTTTTTAAGGTATAAGAAGCGGCAAATGGTGAGCATTGAGGATCTACACAAAGCTGTGGATGAAGTTCTAATGCAGCGTTTTAAATTTATAATTTGCACTGAGGATGCAGTCATGAATCTCATTGTATAAATGCAAACAGACAGTGTGAGAGTAATGCGAGGAGACAAGAGTTTGGGGAGCATGTGGCTCAGAAGTCTGTCCCTTTAAGCCCTGTGAGATATCATACTGGGACCAGTTCCAATTGAAACTTCAAATCCATCTTTTCTCTTTGGTTTCTAATTAGCAGTTAACAGATGATGCATCCCGGAGACAGACGGGAGAGAGCACGTAGTGGTGTACAGCAAAGCCTCTGGTGACTGATACCAACCCCTTATGCCACCCAGTTCTTGAGATTTTGAGATTTTTCAGGTGAGTGGTTTCCCCTTTCCTTTGCACGCCTCAGATCGGGGGTTGGGCTGATCTCAGTTAAACTCTTAATAAGGCCCATTTCACAGCATGCAGCCAAGAGATTAGATCTGACAGGGCAGGCGTGGGCTAGTACTGAGACTACAGATCTGCAGGCTAAGCTCTGGATTGGAAATGTTCCAGAGCCGGGTGCAGCTTGTTGGGATGGAGAGCTCCTCGCTGCAGAATGATACCAGGAGGAGATTGCAAGAAATTCCACGCTCGCTATTGACCAACCCGCCCGCCTGCTATACTGCACTTTAATCCAACCTTTACTGTCCTCCCAGGAGACACGCTTATACAGTAGCTGGAAGTTTTATGGAACGAGGTAGCAGTTTCAACTTTCTTGCTGCCAGATGTTGGTGGAGTTTTCCACTGCTGACCTATCCCACCTTCCACCCTGGAGGTGCTCGAGCTGCCTCACATGAAGTGCGATCTGTTGGGTTTGAGCTGCAGCAGCATATGAATCACATTCCACACGAAGCTAAAGATGTGTTCTCGCAGCCCAGGGCACAAGCAGGTGAACTCAGCTTGCCATATGGCTTACGGGGGAGCTTATTAGGCTCTGAGCAGAAAACACATTATCCACAGTGGACCAAGGCCACCGAGAGATGATTTCCATTATGAAAGCCTTTAATTCCTCTGCTGTGAGTTGGGGGGGGGTGTGGAAAAATGCTTCAGGAGAGAAG
Source organism: Centropyge bicolor (assembly GCA_037975185.1). NCBI lineage: Eukaryota > Metazoa > Chordata > Actinopteri > Pomacanthidae > Centropyge > Centropyge bicolor. Next base: position 3,713,045 of record JBBMOC010000006.1, on the reverse strand, counting down.
CTGCACCCTGGCTGCTTGGCTCGTGCATGGGTGGATGATATCTTCAAGGCGTGTCTACTCCTGACCCGCACTGAAGGAGAAATGTAAATTCTCTAGTTTGTTGCTCAAACACAGATTTATAAGTAATTACTGCTGATAATACAAATGACCAACCATCTGCCCTCACTGGCTTTTCTCTTTCTCTCTCCGCGTTACTCTCTCTTTAACTTGTAAAATTAATTACATTTATCCTCAGGGTGTTTATTGCAAATAGATTGAAGTGAAGGTTTATAATAAAACTCAAGGCCTGCAAATGAACAGATTTAAAAATCATTAGTGAAATGAAAATAAAATGACATGATTTCCACCCATAATAGTTCCTCCTGTTCTTACAGTGAGGTAGAGCAGTTGTCCACCAATCAGAAGGTTGGTGGTTCAATATATGTGTTGAAGTGTCCTTGGGCCGAAGGCAGGTCTGCCTGTGCATGTTGCTTTGGATAAAACTGTCTGCCAAGTGATATTGTAGAATTGTAGAATCTGTAATAACTGAAAAAAGGCACATTAGTGGCTTCATATGAATCCACTTACAAGGTATAATTTCTCAAAGAAAACCAGCAAATTAACAGTTGCATGTGCAGAATGACTCCTACTACTTTTTGCACACACATTAAAACAGATGCACATTAGGCCTTTTAACCATAAACACTAAATTAACACCATCCACCCAGACAGTGAATTATTGGCTCTGTGGCACAGCAACATTGCAAACCTGCGTTTTCCCTCACCACGCATCTGTTATTTATTTACACTGTTTATGGTTTTTATTATTGTTGTGCTCTTCAACAGGGTGAATCATGGCCATTTTACCTCCTGTCAAGCCTTATTGTAAACCTCATATATTGAAAATATCAATCTTTGTAAATGTGGGACAGAAAACCGCTTCATACATATTAACTATGTGTACATACTACCCCCTTGAGGCCACACATTGTAACTGCAGCCAGACAGAACTGCAGTGACCCAGATAGATAGATAGATAGATAGATAGATAGATAGATAGATAGATACTTATCTGAAAATATGCAAACATGATGTATATATAATGGCAGATGTGAAGGGTAGAGAGTTATGGAAAATGTGTACACATAGTAAAGCATATATAAGCATTAGGGTTTAGCCGATCAATCTCAGAGGTCAAGCAGTCTTTCTTTGTCTTTATAAAAACATTACAATATCTTCTTGAAGTAGCTGATGACGTCACATGACACAGCCGAGTCCATAGAGCTCTTTGTTTGTTCCACTGCAATCGGAGCTTTACCAGTAATAAATTAGCTCAGTATTCCAGACAGTTCACATTCATCCTTATCTGGAATCTGCAGATAAGACGGAGGCAAAAACTGAATTTCCCCATGTATCTGACACTGTGAAAACTTTAAAGGTTAAAATTTCAATTTGACAGTATGAGATTTTATCGCATGTAATGTATCATTAATGTGCTGAAAAAATATGGTGCTGAAGGAGATATGTGTCACCTCACGGCAGAGAAAAGTCAAACTATTATTAATCTGAGGAATTATTGGGAAAATAGCCAGTAGTTGGATTAAAATGTGACAGTACTATTTACAACAAATAGTATCTTGTTTGCTACTGGTGCTCAATATGCATTTTTTTCCCATTCGACATTGTTGAATTTTCATGGAGGGTAAAGCACAAAGTCACAGATAAAGTTAATGATGATATGCCAAAATATATCATATTATATCATCACTATAAAGCCTTATAGTGATGATATAGTGACAATCAAGATTATACTTAAGGAGGCTATAAATTTACCCATGACTCTTCTTTTCCATTTAATTTTGTCTTCCTTGTACTGTATTGTCTGAGAGTTAGCCACAAAAGCTAAATAAACTTGATTGACAGCGCTTGTGCTTGAATTGAGTTTAACCGAGGACGTGGTTCGGCAAACATTATTTGAGGATTATATTGTTTGCAGTCTTTGTGGCGAGAAGCACATCTTAGAGAATGTGCATCTCTTGTTTGTGTAACCTGTAGATGTGAAGAGCTCTCAGGAGCTGCATCAAATTGAATTCCTCCCTCGCTTGATATGTGAGCTCATTTCGGCTCCTCGTCTTTGCATTCCTAAGAAACACTCCATCACAACACGATGCACCAGGCATGATCCTCAATCGCCTTTTTCTTTTTCCTCCTCAAACTTCCTGCTATGCAAGTTTCATCCAGACGCTCTTAAACACAGAGAGGCACATGTTTGGCACTTCAAAATGCAAAAGCAAACATTACGCTGGAGGCATAAGAATGAAAGAAAGAGATAGATAGGGGGGGAAAAAGACGAGAAAGATTTTAAGTAGGCCCACTGGCCAACTGAAAAACATGTGGTTGCACTACACACAGATACATATCAGGTATATGTCAGATGTCATCATGAAGAAATAATCACATGTCACTATCAAAAGGCAGAGGAGGCACCTTTTATTCCTTTTTTATATTAAATACAGGGTTGTAAAATGATTGTTTTGACGCCAAACCCACCTCCACAGTTTGTCCTGCTGTGACTACCTTTACTTCACAGGCATCAAAGGGGATATGAAATAAGACCTGGGAGATTTCCTCTAAAGAGATAATTAGCCCTCTTCTCTTCCTCATGAGCATCTCACCCAAGGTCATTGCTGAGCTTCATAGCCAACAAGGTAAAAAAAAAAAAAAAAAAAAAAAACATCTCTGTGTGACCCTGTTCTGCATTTAGGTGTAGTCGTGGCAAACCATCAGCTTTTCAGAGTTATACATGAATAGAATCAGGCAAAGTCAGATATGAGACAGAACAATGCTGAATCTCTCCTAGTTAGTGCAAGAAAAGATTTCCAGTTGAACAGCAGGGCACAAACAGAGAGACTGGGTGATGCAACAAAGATGTGATTGACATGATCGCTGTGAGAAAGGCAGCAGGAGGCTCTTGCTATGGAAACGTGCCCACAAATAACTACTGATGCACAATGGAGATACATGCCTGGATGGGAAACATATAACAAGACATACAGAAAGTAGCACCTATGAGATGTATCACTGGGTTGTGTAATCAGATTACTTACAGTAAGCAGAGTAAAAATCAAATAAACATGCTTTTTACTTGTGTGACATGTGAATTTCTGTCACAGTTTGAAGCACTAAAGTTATAATATGTTAATCTATAACAGCCAGGAAGTATACTTTTTTTCTCTAAATATTTGAGCCATGTTGGCTTTAATATCCATTAAAGTTATGATTAAAAGATAAAATCTAGTGGTTCCACCTTTAAAAGTTAAATGTATTCAGTCATCTAAAAGCAACTTCTTTATCAGACAGATAGATTTTTTTTTGCCAAACAGAATCTTAAATCACCATGACAACTGTACTTGGTTTTAAGTATATATCAAAATAGATTGTAATGTAATATGAGAAGCAACAAGTGGGGGAATAAACATTGCACCCTTACAAACACTGACATGTGCAACTTATTTTTGGAAATTTGACTTGATCTTGCTGGTTGTGTAGAGATCTCAAGAAGAGAAGTCACATGTGGAAATTCTTCAGAGTGTGTTGACTACTGATGTCTACTTTATGAAAATATGGAAAACAGAAAACTCTGCATCTTAAAAAAAAAAAAACTCCAATGAAAGCATAGGGAATTACTCCTTGTAGCAAATTTGTGACGTGAAGGAGGTAATGTATGATGAGTACAGTTTCAGAACTGTATTATATATAAGTGACAACATTGCAAAGAAAAGAGAAGAACTCAGTCCAGGAGATGGTGCTAATGTGACCACCAGAAGAAGAAGGGTAAGTCCATGCCATATAGGAACAAAATCTGAGATGGTCAGTCACGAACTTTCTCTAAAATCTGGTGACTTGGCACTGGATTACCCAGAAGAGATTCTAGCAGTGGAGGGGATGGTTACTGTAGTGTAGATTGAGAAGGTGTTACACAGCTGTTCCAGTCGTTGCAGACAAGTCAAAAGCAAAAGAAGCTTTGCATTCAACAAATACGATGTAAGACAGATGTGCATAGGAGAATCAGATAGGGGATGTAGGACATTCTCATTAATGAATGAAATTCTTATTGTAAACACATAACCATGATCAGGCCACAATTCACAATTTTTGCTCATCTCTACACCCCAATATTCTAAATTACCTTGAAAATTAATTCTCTTAAGTCATTAAAATTTGTACAGTAAAAAAGAAAATGGGACTTTACAATACACCAGCTCACACTGGCCAGATCTCAGATGTTCAATTTAAGATCTTTGACTTCTAGATAAACCAGATATAACATATGATTCAGGGCCAAACCGTTTAACAAGCTTTAACAAGATTTTTGTCCTTGAACATCAATAAAACATTATTTTTTTAATAAAGTTACCATTGCAACACATTATTCCTGTAGATGTACAGCATATCCTCACACTTGTAAACTGAGCAAAGGTCTTTTGCTCATGTGTGATTTACTCCACATTCACTTAATCATCTGGATCTGTGAACCCCTAGAAACATCGTATAACTCTGTTCCGTATGGTGTCTACAATTTTAGATTCTTGTCAGCCCTGTAACCCGGCAGAATTTGTTCATTATATGCTTCATTATAGGGGAGACACATGCGTGCTCCCAGCAGAGTCAACAAGGGACTGAGTTCCAACCTCATAAGTCATAAATTCATCAAGAGAAAAACCCAATAAGTACTTCTATACAATAACATATCCTAGAGCGACTGAGCCAAAACTAATTCTCTGCGTACATCTTGTATCTTTCTTTCTGAAATTTATTACTTGTGTTCAGCTCTGATTTATTGCTAATCTCCACATGTAACGCCACAAATTAACCACATCTAACATAATCTGGGGGTGAGACTCTGACTCAGACAATAAAACTATATCATCTGTGTATAATGAAATATCCAATTTAAACTCACCCAAGCATAATGCCTAAATTAGCCTCCTTAATCTGTAGGGCAAAGTCATTCACAAATATTGCAAAAAGGATTTAGAGAAAGGATATCAACTATACAATGTGTGGCTTTATTGCTTTTATACAATCTTCCATATACCCATGCTTTCATAAGTTTAAAGGCAAGCAAATCTTTATTTATCCAAAACATGACAAAAAAAAATTAGCCATTGTCAATTCTAGTTCTAAGAGTTGATACTGAATGTGTATGTTTGATACAGACATGTTCTCCTCTGGCCTCAACAAAAGCATCAACAAGTTACTGGATAATTTTTGAACACTGTGTGAGCCTGTTGTTCAGTGAATTAGAATACAAATTGTAACCTGTACTAAGAAGACTGGTGCCCCTGTAATTAAGGGATATTCTGGGGTCACATTTTGGTGACTTTGGAACAGGTTTAATAATGGATTTGTACCTTGCTAAAAGGATTATATTATATTCAAAGCATGTCTTGAAAAAGAAGACATTTAATATATGAGATTTAAAAACTCTATGAGAAATAGCTTCTATTCCAAATGCCTTCTTCAATTTTGTTTTTTTTCTGCAGCCCTTTAAACTTCTTTTAATGTTATGTGATGTGATTCAATGTGGTATAGTCCTACCTGTTTTCTAATGTGTCCCTTTCTGATTTGAAAAATGTGTTTTTGCAGGCAGGCATGTATTGATTCTCTACACATAATATCATATTATATAATGTCATTAACATGAATTTGTGCTTTCTCAGAGACTTCTAATTGTCAAAAGACGACACGTGTCAGAAGAAAGGGAATTGCCTGGAAATATTCTAGCTTGTCTTTTAGTTGGAATGACCACAGTATCAGTTTCATAAGAATACATGTCCGTTGTAACATGAACTTAAGATGTAAACATTAACTGTGAATGCATCGGTCTCCTATAAGAGAAAAGCAGAGTCATTGTGCAAAGGTTCAGTTGAGGTGATCCTTCAAGTCAATAGTGTCCAGACAATCATGAGTGGGTTATTACATATGCCGCAACAGTTTTTCCTCTTACTATGGATGTAAAATTGTCATTAGCAGGATTTATACTGCCATGAAAGACACTAGCATTTAAAATCCCTGGGAAATTCTAGGAGCCCCCCCTCATGACTGTTCATGCTTACAGCCACTCCAGATGAAGCATTATCAATATCCTCTGTCTTTTCCAAGATGCGACTAATAAAGTCTCCTCAAAAACACACGGAGTCAGCATCTTAGCCATAGATCTGAGCCAGCAGATGACTAAAAAAGTAACTGCGGCACCTCATCATCCAGTCTACAGAGGGAAGACTTCAGCCAGCATTGGCCCTCTACTGATTGTAGCTGCCTGTTGAAGTGCTCTCATCTTGAGCTAGACTATGCAAATACTGAATAACGTATGAAAGTTTGTGCACAGTTTGTGCACAGTTTTTGTTGGTTTTTTTGTTTTTGTTTTTGTTTTTTTGCTGTGACCCAGCACATAGTGGAATGAGATGAACTGGAAAATTGTAAACAAGCACAATGACCAAAGAAAGTACTGGCTATATCATGAGTGATGCAAAAGCAGATGTTGATAAGAACGTGGGATATGAACAAATTATGGAAATGAATGATGCTTTATGTCAAACAAAAGAAACAAAATTTTATTTTTAACCTACTTATTTACTTACTTGAATAAAATGATTTTATCAAACGGCACAGGAGTCACAGGTCAATTTTTTTTTTCTGATGCAGTTTGTCATGTTTTATGTCGGTCTTGCATGTTTTCTCCAGAGAAGTTGGATGTGAGAAAGAAGTTCTTTGGTAAAAAGCTGAAATACATTTCTGTCACTCATGACTGGTGATTAAAACAGTTGTGAAATTTTGTACTTTGTGACAATAATTTTCCTTTAATGTCTCTGTTTTCTTTCTTTGTAAGTGTCCTATTGAGCGCAGTTGACAGTATCATCTCCCACTGAGAAGTTACCTTTATTCGTCCACTAGGTGGCAGAACACACATGTTAGAGAGATGTAACTCGCTCTAATACTGATTAGTCTTCTTGATTATAACTAAAGGCTCACTTGAATAAAAATACTTTTTATAATGTGTGAATGTCCTTTTTTTTAGTTTAATAATAATTGATTGATTTAACATTAATTGCATTGTTTTTTCACCTAGTGGACTTTGCAGTTTTTTCTGTCCAAATCGTCAAGAATATCACTGAACAGTTAATGGGTTAAATTATAATGAATAAAATATATTCATAATAAAACAATAAGTCTTTTTTTATATCAGCATCAGTTTTTAATAGACGCCACAGGGTCAAAGTTCATCAGTTCGCCTCTCAAAATGGCGGATGAACCGACACGGGAGTGGAGCGATGAGCAGCTCAAAAGTGATGATTTGCCCAAAAAAGACATTATAAAGTTCATTCAGGACAATGCAGCCCACTCGGTATGTTCGTCGCTTTAGTCTCTTTGTGGCTTTAGATTGAATAGTTGGTAGGTTAAAGTGTTAATGATCACTTTGCACTGCAGCATGCTGCCTAGTTAGCTGGTGCAAGCTTCATTAGGCAGCTGTGTTTTAGCATCAAGCTAACCGCAATGCACAACAATACATATTGACACTAAAGAGTGCTGCATGATTCAGATATAAGCTCGGACATGGGCATAATTTGCTCAATTTATTGTTGGATATTATTTAATTTTTATAGCTATAACCAAAACATGGCAATTGTGCTGGACACACGTGATGGTTAAACAAAGCTGTCATCTGTTAACTTTCTCCTTCTGATTACATTTCCCCTTTCAGTTCCTCAATGAGCACAAGCTGCTGGGAAACATCAAGAATGTTGCCAAAACAGCAAAGAAAGAACAGCTGATTATTGCCTACAATCAGCTGTTTGAGAGCAAGGTAAGTAATGATGAGGAGGCTTGATGTGTTAGTGATTCTGCATCTGTGGGGCTGATGTAAAGTGTGTGGGTTTGGATGACAAACTCATTCATCCATTCACTCAATGCATGTGTGTGTTTCATGCTTTCCTTATCATTTGCAGAGGTTTAAAGGCACAGAACCGGTTGAAGAAGTGACAGAGCAGGTTAAAGCTGTCAAAATCGAAGAGAAGCCCAAAGAAGCCAAGACAGAGGTTGTGGATGAGGTAATGTTCCAGGATGCTGAATTTATGGGATGTTGATTTTTCTTTTTTTTTTCTTAGCACGTACACAAACTTTTATTACCACTCCTGCATTGCTTTTCACAGGGTCCACCCAAGTACACCAAGGCAGTGCTGAAGAAAGGTGACAAGGCAAACTTCCCAAAGAAGGGCGATACTGTGAGCTGCTGGTACACTGGTTCGTTGGAGGATGGAACTGTCTTTGACACCAATATTCCTACAGGTAAAACAGACTAGCAGCTTTAAGTCATAATACACCCAAAACCCTACAAAATGAATGAGAACTTTGGACCTGTTTGCAACCACCCTTAAATGAGCCAGTGTTTTTTGTATTCATTACCCAATTCACCCATTTTAACTATATTGTAACTTGTCCTTCATGGCCGTAGATATAGGCGAAATCAGTCCCCTATGATGAAGAATCTGTCTTCAGGTTAAACCATCACTGTTGTCTCTCTGCAGCGGCGAGAAAGAAGAAGCAAGCTAAACCACTGAGCTTCAAAGTTGGCATGGGCAGAGTCATCAGAGGAGTAAGTGATGCCGATATTTTTTTTTTTGGTTCCATGCATCCAAACTTTGCACGTCCTCAATATGGCATTTCTTACCACTGCACTGCAATGTTATCCTTTATTTTCACAGTGGGATGAGGCCCTTCTCACAATGAGCAAGGGTGAAACAGCTCGATTGGAGATTGAACCAGAGTGGGCCTATGGAAAGAAGGGTCTCCCCGACTCCAAGTATCCTTTTTGGCTGATTTTGTGCATGTCATGCAAATATAATTTTCTAATTTCTCCGTCTACACATTTGGTCAGCAGTCAGGTTCAGGTATTGTGCTGTATGGCTGGGTCTCATTTGTGAGAGTAAGTACACTTAATTGTTTTCCTGTGTTCAGGTGTAATTTGTAGCAACTGCTGTCATTTCCTTAACTCCAGCTCTACCAGAATTCCACCCAACGCAAAACTGATTTTTGAGGTTGAGCTGGTGGCTGTGGATTAAATAACAAACGTTATCCAGCATGCACTACGTTTATAGGATGGATGAGACAATACTCAATGGCCTTGCTGTAAAGATTCAAGTTAAAATGGCATTTGGACTGCGCTGTTCTGTTTCAACTATGTCTCATTTATAGTCACGTTACAAGAAACAACTGTTATTACAGTATTTTAAGTTTTGGCCTGTTAATAATGTATATATGAGACACCATGAAACCACATTCTCTGTACTTTTTGTTCTTTTGCATGTACAATGTAAATGATAAATAAACCCATTTCAGAGACTAAGAAGGAATGACAGTCACTGTTTTTCATGTTATCAGTAGTGACCAATAATTTTGACCAAAAAGTACATAAAGGTGCATTATGTTCATCAAGTAAATTAATTCCTTCGGATATAAAAGCTCTTACTACTTTAATGTGGGCTTTCAAGTTTTCACTGTTTCACAAGTGTTCACTGACATTGTTCAACTCTTACAATTGTGACAACACCTTGCCAAGAGCAACTAGTATTAATTGCAGAATACAGCACACACTGTTCTTTTGTCCAAGCCAATTTTTTATTCTGTACAACAGGATAACATTTAACTCGGTAAAAACTGATGGGGGGTGACCGCGTGTCTCCTTTTGGGCATTGAAGCACTTAGGAGTTGGCGTTGGGTCCCTTCTTCTTTCCGAAGGTGGGCACAACGTTCACAAAGCGCCTGTTGTACTGGATGCGACGCTTAGCACGGCCAGTCTTCTTTTTCTTCTTCTCCTGCTTGTCAACCTGGACAACGTGACAGAGAGAGGCATCTCTTATTTCTCCAAGATCATAATGTATTTTTATGTACACATCTTAAAGACTTGTGCAAACAGAACATCTAAGAGTCCCGCTTATACATATAATCTTATAACATTCTAAGCACAATACATCTGTTCTTATGGTCAATAAAAGGCACAAATGTTTTTCTTTATATCATACTAGAACACAAGGTGCTGGAAAAAAAGCATAAAATCTTACCTTGGGAGTCTGTCCCCTCACTTTTCCGGCACGGGCCAGAGAGCCGTGAACCTTACCTGAGGAGGTGGGAAAGGAAAATCCAAGTGTTTAATTAATTGAGATATTTCACAAACTAAAGGTCCTGAAATTGTTCAGATACCATTACCCATATTTCAAAATACTAGCATGCGGACAATAATCTAATGAAAAGATTTAGCCATTTGAGTATTTATCAATGATTATAACTTTAAATTTGTGCCACAGAGGTGGTGGTTCAGGCATCATGGCTGGCCTTATACAGGCAGTGGTATACACAGGCAAAACAATTAATAGATTTAGTCTTTTATCTGTAGAATGTATTAAGGCCAGCTTGTTTACAATGTCTTATACTCACCGTATACGTTTCCCAACTATGGGACAAATAAATCATATATCTTCATTTGAAACAGAAATAAAAGTATTACAGGGGATACTCAATTAGCTTTCTGTCAAGTTCATCTTGCTTGCATCCTTAAAAATTGCATTTATACAAACATATGAAAACTTGTGTGGCATCTGTGTACTGACCTCCCAGAAGCCTGCCAGCTACCTCCAAGGTGCAGTGCTCTGAGACACCGCAGGATGCCAGGGAGGCATCATCCTCCAGTGGGCACCCAGCAAGCAACAGCACCTGATCCTCAACCAGGAGACCCTCCAGACCCTGGACATGGGCCTGAGAGAAAGAATACGTCTTTTTAATCAAAGCCATTTCCATGTGAAAACATTACTAAAGATCACATAAGTCACTGACGACAGTATCGCTTTCCTTTTGAGTACTTAATGATGGAAGGTCTGGTGTACTCTCACCAACTTTTAGACATTTTACCTTGATCTGTCCAACAGTCTCCTGTCCGGTCACCTCAAGGGTGTGAGTGTTCTGGGCACGCAAGAAGAGCTGCATCTTGATGCTGGAAGAAAACATAAGAAGGGCCAAGAGACTTTAGTCATGACCAACATTACTATAGCGGAAATCAGCTTCTGGCGTTTGATTAAATTCTGACAGCCAACAGTGGCTACCAAACCCGCCACGTTATTCCTCTGTCCAAGATTGTAAAATAAGTTAACGTGGAAATAGACGTACAGAGTTCACCCTGTCATAAGACTTTCAGATTGAAAACGGACGAGAATCAGTGTAAAGCAACGTGCAGCTGGAACAGACTTCTCCCTCTTGGTCTCTTGCTAATGCTAAGTTAGCTTAACTAGCCGCATGGAACACGCGTTCCACAAAGTCGCTTAAAAACACGAAATAAGGTCCACTTGTTCGAAATAAAGTGTAACGCGTGATACATGACGATATATGTGTCCCGTGAGTACAACAAAATCCACCAGGGTGTTATATATTTAGGCTTTTTAACTTAAATTGCACAGGCCTTACCTCGTTTGATGCTAGTCGTTCAACGCTAAGCATAGAAAGGGCTGTTTGAGGGCTGACACTGCGCATGTGCGGGCTTACGTAAGCCGAGTCGAAAGCGGTGACCACGCCCTTCGCACTTTGGAGGATGGTGCAATTAAATTCATTAAAGGTTCGATAATTAGTTTTTCCATTGTTATAATCGACAACTCTGCATGTTCCATTGTAACACAAGTCTCATTAAACCCGAAGAGCTACGACACAATCATTAAATCTTGTCCAACTAGACATAATAAATTGTGCTGAGCAGGTTTGTGTTTATTTGGGTGTTTTAAAATATTATGGGTTAATTTCCTCAAGACTCCGCAGTAAATATTAGGCTGTCAGCTCCTCATATTTCACTGTAAATCACTGTTCAATACACTTAAACTCTAATATTTGTTACATCTACTATTCAGTGATCATTTGCACTTTGTACTGAGCAGTGAACATGAGGAAAACATAATTTCTGTACTTAAAAATACACATTTGATTTTTGGATTACAGAAAATGTTTCTCATAGCTCATGAGATCTTCAGCAATCCTTTTAACCATTTAGGAATGAAAAGGGCAATAAAAACAATTAGGGACACTTCTGGATATCAATCTCTTTATTATGAAATCAAGTCAAAATAAAAAAGGAGGAACTCTTCATTTTCTTTATGGAAACATAACCATGAAATATTAAAAATCTTTCAGTTTGGGAAGAAGAAACACAACTCAGAGGTACATCAATGAATGCCTCCTTTAACACAAAGATAGAGACCAAACTAAGTCATCCGATCTAAAAATTAAAAAGCCTTTATCACACAGGGAAAAATAAATCTGCCTTCACAAATAACATGCATTAAAGAACCCAAAAAAAAGCAGTCAATGCTGGAGATGATGGATGTAGCAATTTACATTTCTTAAACAACATGACGGACCAACATGACTGCCATGGAGGGCCAAGTGTATTATCTTCCAAACAATCTCTACAAAGTGTAATTTAACTGATGAGGGTTGAAATTTCCATGACACTCTGTTGAGTAGCCCTGTTCAGAGATGTAGGCAGATCAGAAAGGATGCTTTCCTCTGAGTCTCCATCTTCATATCAGGATTTTGTCCATCATGTTGGAGGAGGAGGGTAGTACTGGTTATATTGGGCATATTGGTTGTACTGCCCCCAGGAGTTTTGTCCCCAGCCGCCGTATTGCTGCTAGGAAAAAAAAGAGGGAAAGAATAATTTATCGCGATGACAGAAAAGTTCCAACAGGTGTAAACAAAACATCACGAATGATCATAATGTCTTGAGTGAGATGAAGTGAAAGTGAGCAAAGTTTTTTTCCAGTGCCATCAATTGGTTAGATAAGAAACCCACCTGGTACCAGTTGTAGTTGTACGCAGAGTTGTTGGCCTGCGCATCTGTCATTGCCGTTGCTGCACCTGAGGAAGCGTCATCCACACGTTGTCTCTTGGCGTCAGGTTCTTGAGAGCTGGAGATAATTAGTTTCAAGTTAGTAAATACTCTTGCTTGATCCTTGTTCTTGTTTTTTTGAGGATGTTTAGCTCATGCTAAATACACAATATACCTTTGTGATACAATGACTAACTACAGTACACTGATTCATACTTGATTGGAAAGTTAATTATGAAAATTATGAAAATGATGATGTGTTGTGTGACCCAAGCCCTGTCCCATTATCTACCTGTCATACCCGTTCTCGGCTTTCCTCTTTGAGGATTCACTTTCTTTCTGTAGTTTCTGAAGTTCCTCATATGCAGCCACAAGCCTAAAAGATGGAAAACAATGAAAATTACTTTATCATGACTAACATGACAAATCAATTCATGTTACTCCTCTACTCCGTCTAGGTAGGTAGGTAGGTAGGTAGGTAGATACTTTATTCATCCCCATGGGGAAATTCGTTTTTATTTTTTTTTATTTATTTTTTTTTAATCTATAAAAATAACAAAAAACTTACACATTGATGTCACTGCCAAAGTCCTCGAGAAACTCGACCTTGCGCTGGCAGAAGAGGAGGCGGGATTCAAGGGGCATCGGGCTGTTCAGAGCTCGATCGAAACAAGCCAAGATCTCAGTCTCATTCTGCGTCACGTCTCCACTGTATTCGAGCTCAAGCAGGTTTAGATAGAGTTTTGGATTCGTCTGTAAAGCCACAAAAATATTAGCATGTACACCACAACTAGTGCAATATAGCTTTAGTGTTACATCACATGGACCATTTATGTTTACCTGCATACATTAAAGTAGTTTATCACCTTTAAAAACCAAGTGGACTCCAGTTGTTTGTTGCATCTTGAGCAGAATTTATTGCAGGAGAAGCCCATCTTCAACTGTCCATATTTCTCCACAGTTTAACTTTATTTAAGCAAAGTGCCTCCAAATTAATCAAATCAAATTGGTATTTGGTAAAAAAAAAAATAATAATAACAATAAATTAAAAGTTTAAACCAGTCTAATTTCCCATTTAGGGAAGACACTTTTCACTGTGTTCTTCTCTGGTTGCGTGTGAAATGTACTCTATTGTGTGTCATGTCAAATCACAAAATGAAGCACCAGCATTCAGCTTTAGCACCTTTATCTGACGTGATGGCGCAACTGGTGCAACATGTTTTCTCACCTCCCGGTTTTTTTGTGCAACATCTTTGCTGCACAGTTATGAGCAGACAGTATGTCGAAACAAATACATTTTATCACTGTGAGGCAGTCTATATAGTGTAGCAGTATTAGAGAAGAGGTGACTGAATAATCCTCGTTAAGAGTGTTAGCCTTTAGACACTGTTGAACCTTTCACTGGCCTCTATAGAGGTCTATGTCATCAATTAGCATGTAAATGAATAAATACAGAATGTGAATTATCAACTTTAACCAATATATGGGTTTTACTACATTTTAACGTTTAATACGTGTTTGCTGACTCTGTAAGTTGTCTATGTCAGCCATTTTTGTATGTATCCCACAAGGGTTATCCACAAGCTCTCACCTGGTCTTTTTCAATAGCATCCAGCAGCACCTTTCTGGCCTTGCTCAGACTTCTCTGCACCTTCATCTGCTGCCTGGCCAGCTTCACAGCATAAAACGACGTCTCAGTAGCATTCTTCCCAGAATCCATGGCCTCCCTTAGCAGGGCCTCTGCTTCCTCCATGTTTCCATGGCGACGCTCAAGACTGACCCTCCGAAGGCGCACCATGGCCAGACCTGGGACTGTTGCCTCTAGGGACTTCAAGATACTGCGAGCCTCCTCCACGATGCCTGGCCAAAGAAAAGCAGCATACTGTCAGTGTGGCCTCTGTATTTTCTATGTACACATGTAGTCGCATCCCAAGAGGGCATTTATTCATATCAATGGACTTCCCCTTATAATATCTTGGGGAATTTGACTGTGCTCAACTTGCATGTTGGTTCAAGCATCACTCACCTTGTTGCTCCTCAAAGGCTGCCCACAGCAGGTGGATGTTTGGTTTCTTGGGCAGATGGATGGTACAAGCCTTCTTGTAGACGTGTCTCACGCCATCAGTGCTGTAGCCCTCTAGATATTTTGCATACTTTAGAGTGAAAAAGAGAAAGCGAGTTGGAAGAAATGCAGGAGAGGACAGAAGAAAAAGAACAGAGGAGAAAAGGAAAGGCAAAAAAGACAACACATTTTAAACTGAAATTTTCAGTTGACAGAAACAGTGAATTTCTTCATTGACAAGATCGTTTTTTAGAAATTTTCTGTGTAAACCCATCAGCACCTTCATGGAACCAATTAGATAAGTTTCTGTAAGGTAGTGGGAGACGAAGAAGATGCAACGTAGTAGTTGGCAAATGCTGCAGTCATATCTTGTGTGGCAAGCTGGCCATCCCCTAATACAACAGATACAGTCACATATCAACGTTACACGCAAAGAGAGTGCAGGACGATTTACTGTGTCGATGTGATATCATCGTGGATGGGGAAGTGCAGGGAAGTAGCGGGAGTGAGAGACAGGTTAAAGGTTGCATTACCTTGGTCCAGAACTCTTCGTAGAGCGCACAAGCGATGAGACATCGTTCAAAAAGAACAACCACACGCTCCGGAGTTCCATTTTCAATTTCAAAGTCCAGGTACTCCTTCCAGTTGTTCAGCTGGGTCTTCTCTAAGGCTTTGACATGGAAGTATGGTCTCTTAATCTAAAAAGACATGAGTAAATGTTTAACAGTGACAAAAAATAAAAATGAAAAAAATTGTAACATTAGCATAGTTAGAGAAAACAAGACACATACCCCTTCCTCAAAGGCCCAACGCTTGCTGACTTCATGTTCATTGTGGTTGAACACTTCTTGCCGAACCTCAATAACCTTGTGTCGCATATTCTCGATTTCAGTCACTCTCTACATAAAGACACAAAAAAAACTATGGTCAACACCCTCATGTACATGTCATAATATGACATTCTCCACTTGATGTCAAAACTGCTAGTCCTGCAGCCAAGGATTTACATCACCATGAGCTTGCCAGAGACAAGAAGCCTGTAGAGGGGGGAGGTATGTATGCACCCTGCATTTCAGCCTCTGGGTGCAGGCTCTGGGGTCAATGGGCCACGGTAGTTTTAGGGCGAGTCCCTGACTGGATGCCAACGTGACTCTCCCCTGGCATTCATTGGCTTGGCTGCTGACATAAAGACACCTCTTCAAACCTGAACACAGCTTTGTTTCCATCTCATCACGGAGAACAGGCAAGCTCGTGCTAACCCCCTGCAAGTAGTTCTTTTGGAAATGTGTCTACCATGCAGAACTGGAAATTGGACATATACCTTAGCAGGGTCCGAAAGATCCTCTGTACCAGGTGGTAGCTCCTCCTGCGGAACAGGTGTCTCTTCATCTTCGCCGACCATTGCCGCTAGGCTGGCTTTAGAGAGCTCGAGCCTCAGCTGAACAAACTCCTCTTCTGACAAGAAGTGTTTCGGGTTGTTGGTCTGCACATGATCTTTGAACCTGCATAAAATAAAACAGGAATATAACATTAAACTCAAATAAAGTTTTCACATGTTACATATAAGTGTTATTTTAGTCAAACTGACTTCAAGGAAAAAATGCCACTGTGTTGTCTAGAGCTAAGTAAGGAAACGGCCCTGTTCTGGGCAACGTCACATGTACATTAAATGTAAAAAGAAACTTAAACTGCTTTTCAACTACATATAACCTGTGTCTCTGGAGTATAACTGAGAAGCTGATAAATCCAGACACAACGTGACTGCCAACAAGTTTTATTCTATTTTCTCCCTTACCTCTGGAAATGCTGGGAATACAGCTGGGTTGGGATGCCCAAGATGCGGTCATAGATGGCTGTGACGTTAGCCAGCTTCTGCTGCTCTGTCTCCCAGTTGACGAAGGACTCCCACAGACGGTCGGAGCGAAAGTCTGTGCCTGCCGCAAGCACCGCATGCTCATAGGTACTAATGGGAGAAAATAAAAAAGGAAAGGTTGTGAATCTTATGCAACATCTGTTGTCTCGTAAGAACGAACTATCAACTTTGGGTAAATTTAATGATTTACACAGAAACCGATTTTAACTGTAGACAGTTTTAGCTGTCCTAACTAAGAGTCACTTAACATAAGTACAAGGGGGGAAAATGGTACAACGTATTAAAAGGAGCCTTTCACTCACGCTCGAATGCGTCCCTCAGTCTCTGGGTCACTCAGGTCTGAGTTCTCCTTGATGTATGTCAGGTAGTGCAGCCACAGGTCCACGCTGAGAGGGATGGCCTGCAAGCCTCTTCTGTACACCTTAGGATACCCAAAACACAAAGAAGCCTGTTACTGACTGAAGCAATTTTACTGTGTTCATAAAAGTGGCTCTCTTTGTCCCTCTACCAGGACGCCAAAACATTTACTGTATGTAGTCTCTAATGGACTCTAAAAAGTGCATGGTTTTGAATCAGTGTACTAATACAATAATGAGACACATGAAAAAAAGGGGCACAGCCAGAGCAGCCCAGCTGGTGACCAACATATAAATATTAACCAAGTAAAAGGTAGAGTAGTGTGTATGTCATATTTACCTCTTCTGCAACCTGTATATTGTCATGCTTTTTCTCAATATCAGCATACTTCTTCCAGTAGCCATAGCAGTAGGGATAACGTAGGAAGAAAACATCAAATGCCTTTCTCACAGCTTCAAGGACATTCTGCAAGGGGGAGGTAACAGTAAACAGAATCAGTATGTTTATACTTCCTTTTACTGTGATAATCTGGTTATTCTAAATTTCAATAAATAGTGTAAAAAATAAAAGTTTGACCTGCGTCAGTCCAATTTTAGTAATATCCAAACTAAACATGTCTGTACACATCTGCAAAATCTGCATGTCTTCTCTTACCTCTTGCTCCACATACTGCAGCAGGTAGACCCAGCCATTGAAGTCTTCTGGGTTCTCCTCGCACCCTTTAAAGAGTTTTTCAAACTCACTGGGCAGCTGTGGTTCTGTAGGAACAGCCACTTCTTCTGTTGCCTCTCTGGATGGTTCTTCCAGCTCCATGCCATCTTCTGTCACCTGAGGATCAGTCAGTTGACTGCCATCCTGTGCAGCAGCCTCTGGCTCTACACTCATCTCCTGGCTGTGTTGCTGAGACTCCCCAGACTCTGGATTGTGTTCTGATGGCTGTTCTGCTTCTTCTGTGGGCTGTGGTGGAGGCGGCGGTGGCTGCTCCTCTTGGAAGAGCTGAGCACTGGCAAGCTGAAACTGCTCCACAGCCTTCTCCACAGATCCCAGCTCTGTGGAATTCATGTGCTGGTTTGGGTGCTGCTGTTGCCCCGGAGCATCTTGGGATGCATCGGAGTCCTCAGGTAGGATGTTGGTGAGTGATTCTGGAGCAACCTGGTCCGTGGACCAGTCAGCAGCTTGGCCTAGAACAGGAAGGTCAGGAAGAAAGGCATCCCCATTGCTCTCCATGGCAGGGGACTCAGTGTCCAGCATTCCAGTAATGGTGTCGTCTGAGAGTTGCAGGCCTGTTGAAAAGCAGTTTGGATTATCACCAGAGCTGGAGTAATTAGTTGACTGACTCGTAAAAGGGAGTATTTTTCTCATTTTTTTTGATGATAAATTAAAGTAAGTTGAATATCTTTAGGTTTGGAGTGTTTTCTTACTTTTAAAAGCTTTATGGACTGATCAAGTGAGGAAATTATATGCAGATTAATTAATAATGAAAATACAAGTCTAGTAGAATTATAGTTGGAAACATGGCATTTACATTAGGCAGATAAGAAAAGCTAATCAGTTACAATACTAGCTGTACACAAATTTTTTAATCAAGTGTACAGGTGCTTTTAAATGAGCATTCACAATGAGCTCAAATGTACCGCTAGACAGACTATCACCTTTAAAGAACTCATCCTAGAAAATATTCCAGAACTCGTTTGGTAGCACGTTTCACTTGCTAGGAAACAAGTAAACAGAGTTCAAAACTTCCAAATTCACTCCTCTATAATCATAATCGAAGTGATGCGTTTACAGTGCTGTGGTATGTTATGAGTTGGAGTAGCTGATATTGACATTTACAAAATATTAACTTTAGGTGAAGTAATTTAGTTAGACCAAAAAAGGTCACCCCGGTAGAAGCAGCAGCTGTGCTACAGGACACTTCCTTGTTCCAACACTAACACGGTTGCCAGCTTTAGCTTAAACCTTGGAGATAGCTACTAAAAATACTGTATCCACGTGATCGGCTAACACTTGACTCTTATACTTAATAACTCGGGTTAACCAGCAACGTGTTCCGTCAACATTGATTAACGTTAGCTTTGGCATTGTTCGCTGTTTGAGATCATGTTGCACTCGGGGGGTTGTTTGCATTGTCAAAGTTCAAATCAGAAGTTGGGCCTACCCGCCGACCTATTTCCTGAATAGTATCGCAGCACTAAAGTGACTAGAGGTTGGTGTTAGCTTCACATTAGCGCTCGTTCAGCAACGTTTACGCAACGTTGAGCGTAAACTCAATTTTAAGCATTTAGTTAGTTAACTACTATTTTCAGCTCACCAGGGTTGTACAATGAGATATTAACTGATATTTTTATATTTTCGTTCACCACATGCTAAGTAGAACAACTACAACGTGCTAAGTCTTTCCCTCCGTCTCCAGTTAATAGTCGGTACCAGCGGCTTCTCCACGTTAGCTAGCCGGCTAACGTTGGCAATTTCACCAGGTGCCACTACTAGCTAGCGTTAGCTGGCTGTTGAATTGCTTCATTTCTACCCACAATACGCCAATTTCAGCAATAAAGACAAGTTTTGTGACCTTACCAGTATCTTCCATGAAATGTTGGTCAACCTTAAGAACTTGTGTGCAGCTTTCGAAGTCACTTGTTCTGACCTAAAACACCAGGCGCGCTTCGCCCACCATTCTTAACTTGGAGGAAGGACCGAGACAGAATGCGCGCATGCTCAGTGTGTGTGTGTGTGTGTGTGTGTGTGTGTGTGTGTGTGTGTGTGTGTGTGTGTGTGTGTGTGTGTGTGTGTGTGTGTGTGTGTGTGTGTGTTGTGGCTAGCCTTTTTCCAGTTATTGCAGAACAGAAATTATGAGTTTTAACATTGGTGATGATCAGTATCTTTCCAGTTAAACCAAAGCATTCTTCTTGCTAATTTTTAGATCACTGATATGGATTACAACATAACAGTTAGACCAATAAATTGGCTGGGCTGATATATTGGCTTATATAAGTATATTGCAGAAAAATAGGTGTTGGCAGTCAATTGTTCATTTATAAACTCTATCTCACATTATCTTAGTCAAAATTGTAACAATAATAATTTGAAGGACCCTTGTAAAATTGTTGTTTGTACTGTGTGTACAAGAATATATTGGTTGATATAGTGCTATTTTTAAACTCTCAAATATCAGTATATATCAGCTATAGTACTTTTTTTTTTTCATAGTCTACGGTAGACATCTTCAGGATTTAACATATGCTATGTTATTTGCTGGCATATCGAGGCCCCTGAAAAAATGCTGGGTAAATCTTTTCGATATATGCCATTTCTTAGAAACTATAGAAACTCAAATTAAAAATGGTATTGAGCACTACAAAATAGACAAAGACATTCAAAGGAAGTGTAACTTTGTCAAAGAGTTGAAATGTATTATCCGACTGTAAAGTTTCAGCCTACATTAGTACATGGAAAAGCTTAAGAGGTTTACTGACTGATTTCATGATTTTGGTCATTGCTTTCACAATGTCCACCACGACATGACACTGCAGGTTATATTATGTGGATTGTGTTTTCAGTCAGTTTCAATGAGCAGGTGTTAACTGACGGGATGTTTGCGCAACAGGTTTAGTGAATGTGAAATCCCGTAGTTCCTCCTCACAGCCTCCACGTCACAGACTCATCATACGGAAACAGATTTGAATGAATGACATGTCGCCGTAAACCCTCTATAGAGATCAATAGGTCGACTAAATCCTTACATCTGTTTCCTGCCTACAGGCCTATGTGTTGCTCTTGTGGCAGACGTAACATTAGAGGCAATTAAACACATAATGAAAGCTCAAATGGCGTCAACAGAGGCTAATGGACCGGCCAGCACTTGAGGTTTTTATCGAGCGCGCATGCGAAATGGCGTATAGTGCCTTTGGGTGCAGTCGGAAATGTTAAGATCCATATGTTGGACGCATTTTTTTCCCCATGCTCAACGTGGTTTGTCTGTAGACTTTAGAAGTTTAGAGTGTTCAATTGTTATAAATTATTAAGCAATGCATACATCGATATCAATTTATTAAACAATTCGCACTTTCTCATGAATTAATAAAGTCAACGTTAAAATTATGACAACTATTGTATTTATTATTTGTTTTTATTTATTTATTTACCATGCCAATCAATATTCCAGCTGATGCTCTTTTGGTTAGGCCTTAGCCTATTTTGATTTTCAGTGGCACATTGTTTAATATCATTTAATTGCAACTTAACAACAGACACATTTTTGTTTAGGCTGTGTTTTAATGTCTCACCTTGCTGCAGTGATGTAACATGTACGCCACTGTGTGTAATTACATCGTGACATCACTGTTGGGTGTGGTCAAGATGCAACAAGTGCAGTGCAACCTGTTTCTCCTTGTTTTAAAGCACCTGAAAGCCTGCCTTAAAGCTCATATATAACATTAAATGCTAATTACTAAGAAATGAAAAGTTAAAAAAACACACTCAAACTTCTTCAGGATTGTTACTGATTTGTGTTTGTGGACCACGTGTGGTTTGATCTGATTTGATTGACAGTTACTAAACAACCCACCACTTATCATCAAAATTTAGATTCAAATATTGCTAAATTCTGATTGGTGCTCAGAAGTGTGTGACATCACTTTTATCTAATTCCCACCCACTTTAAACCAGTTAGAAAAGCATAGGAGCGAAAAAGTATGAAATCTCAAATGTGAAACAGTCTCATCTGTTCAAATCTACATTTAAAAACCATGTGTTCGTGTAGGATACCATCAAAAAAGTTTTTCATAGCTTAGAATTACCTTATAAATAATTAACACCAACATTCAGGCATTGCATTTGTATAGAACATACAGGGAATAATCCAAAGAGCAGCTGCCTGTGAAATAAATCAAGAAAACATTTAAGTATAAATATTGCTTAGTATAAACACAATTGTTATGCTACGACCCCTCACAAAAGTAGTAAACAATTACAGTATAAGAAAAACACAGTTGTGTTGTTCAGTGCCCTGGTGGTAGGGTGTTTTTTTTTTTTTTTTTTTGTCTTCAGATGTCACGAGGAGTCTTTGAACGCAGCACCAGTGTGTGTGAGCCGTGTAGAGGAAGTGGCGGCTGATCTGGGTCCGCACCTTTTCCGGTAACACAGCACCGCCGCCGCTGTGACTGAACGGCTGGAGAGAGAGAGACAGAGAGAGGGAGAGAGAGAGGGGGGAAGAAGAGAGCCAGAGAGCGGCAAGAGCGGGGAGAAACGGCCCGGGGACTGGGGGATGATCGCCGCACACGTATGTATCCACATCGCCCTCTGTGCTCTTTGTTTTTGTTTTGCTTTTCTGTCCGCACGGAGAATATTTTTTCCGATCTAAAGTTGTCCTCTGTACTAACACCCCTCCCTTCTCCGGACCGCTCTTGTGTCACAGGGGGAAGAGAAGAAAGTCGGATGAATCAATGACCTTTTGATCGCTCTTCCTCTGGATGTCCCGGAGCACGATCACAGCCGGAGAGCTCCTGTTTCACTGTTTTAATACAAAGATCCGCGCTCCGAGATCCGTCGACTTGAATTGGCTGAGGACAAGTGTGGACAGCCGGCAGCCAAGGAGGAAGTGGGAACCCCGGGATTGGACAGGGCCTGGTTTATAAAGGAGCCTTTTTGTATTAAAAAAAAAGAAGGAGGGGGGAAAAGCTGATTCAAGTAAGTGGATTTTTTTGAAGGAGACTTTATTTGTGGATTTTGACGGAAGTCTGAAACAAGGGGATGTAATTTTTTCTTCTTACATCGGAGGGCAGTGGATCATGAAAATCTATCCCCACCCAATTCTGCGAGGGCTACACATACACACTGAATGAAAGTCACCCACTCAGGTCAGATCATCGTAGTGTAATTGTAGTGATCTGTCGTCCGAACTGTACAAACTTGAAACTCACCGCCTTCTGAATCCTGACACTTGTGTCAGCCCACCTCTGCCATCACGTGGAGGGCTCCCAGCACACACTGACACTGTAACCTCTCAGTTGTATTGAAAACAACTTTCTTTTCTCTCATTAGAGAAGCCTTGTTTTTCTTCTAACAAAGTATTTATGCACAGCAAACAAGATGGGGAAAGTGCTCGCAAAGATTTTTGGCAACAAGGAGATGAGAATATTGATGCTTGGACTTGATGCTGCTGGTAAAACTACCATCCTGTACAAGCTGAAGCTGGGACAGTCCGTCACCACCATCCCCACCGTCGGGTTCAACGTGGAGACCGTCACCTATAAGAATGTGAAGTTCAACGTTTGGGACGTGGGGGGCCAGGACAAGATCAGGCCGCTTTGGAGACATTACTACACTGGCACCCAGGGCCTCATTTTCGTGGTGGACTGTGCCGACAGAGACAGGATCGACGAGGCCAGGCAGGAGCTCCACCGAATCATCAACGACCGGGAGATGAAGGACACCATCATCCTGATCTTCGCCAACAAACAAGACCTCCCAGATGCCATGAAACCCCACGAGATCCAGGAGAAGCTAGGCCTGACCCGGATCAGAGATAGGAATTGGTACGTTCAGCCCTCGTGTGCGACAACAGGGGATGGACTATACGAGGGCCTGACCTGGCTTACCTCAAATTACAAATCCTAATGTTTCTCCTTTCACCAGCCTGGAGACTTGGAGGCAAAAAAAAAAAGTAGCTGAGAATGAAAACATGAGAAAAAAAATGCAATCTGAAGCAATTAATACCATGACCTCTCTGCTGAGTATATATGTCAAAGAGAGTAGCAATTATATTTGTTTTATTTTTCTTTTTGATAATGATGACTTCACTATAACCCCAGGTTTCATTTAAACAAAAGACAAATTGTTTTTTGGCTGGCTTCTTTTTTTTTTCTTTAAATAGTTTGCTTTGGTTCACATTCTGTATAATCAGTACTCTTAAATATACAATAAGCTTACTTTTGAGCTCTTGGTGCAAATTCTTTTGTTTTCCTCCTTTTTTTTGTTTGTATCATTTCTTTTTAGGGGTCTTTGGGACACGCTCCTCTAGTTTCACCCCTGCTTTGCTCTCATTCTCACGACCCAGCTACATATCCAAAGGATGGGAAAGTCCAGAAAACATTGCCTACATCAGCATATCACTCTCATGGCTCCAACTGCCTCTGTCATTTTGTAAGAATGTGTATTATGGATATGTTAGGACCTTGAAAAAAAAAAAGTCAACTGTTTTCATAATTGATTGTACTGGGGTGATTGAGGAAATGTGTTTGTGCTTATTTCCTGTGCAGTGATTTACATCCATAATGTCTACTGTGGCGGTTTGTGTGAAAGACACTATGTGGACGCTGGATATTCACACACACTGTGATATGGATATATGCTTTTGTTGTTTCAGGGTCTGAATCTGTTACCACCAGTCTTATTATCGCCTCTCTTGTTTCTCCCAGAGCTTCCATTACTGTTGGGTATTTGTAGTTTCAGCTGCCTTAGGGGGGACCCAGGTTACAGGTGCCCCAAAATCAAGATTGTTACCATGGCAGAAGGTATGCTCAACTGCTGAGTTTGCACTTTGGGATGAAGGAGGAGGGGGGGTTGTGCACATTTAGAATTTCTCTGACTGACTTTTGGACCCCAGCAAGTGTTTTTTTAAAAAACCCAACCCCCCCCTTCCACCTCCAATGTAGGTGCTTCAGTGACTGCAAACCTCTTCTTTTCTTTCTTTTTTTTTTTTACCCATCGTCATCATCTACCTGTACATGTTACGGTCCTGCAGACACACACCAACCTTCTGTTAATAGTTCATAGATACTGCTCTGTTTTATTTTTGTTCCCTTTCTTTTTGCTATGCTGATGAAATAATAAAAAAATATATCCAGATCAGTACGGAAGTGACGCCTTTTCAATAAGTCCTTAGGAGAGTAGCAAAAGTAATATTTCCCTTCTGAGCACGTCGAGCTGGTGAAAGAGGAAGTGAGAGTTTAGGGCGTTATAGATTGGTTGAAAGAGGGACCAGTCAGAACTTACTGTGAAGTGAAGTGAGCCTCGGCCTGTTTCCTTTCTGCGCTTGCATGTGTGAGTCACTGGCTGTGAATAAGTGATGAGATCTCTAGTTTCAGAGTAGTGATTGTCAGGTAAACCCCTGCTTTTCTGAACTTCTTGTGGCTTTGTCAGGCAGTGAACTGATGGCTTTGACGTCTTCCAACAAATGAAGCAAATTTAAAGAACCAATGTGTCTGTCCAGACCTTGAACCACAAAGGGGTAAAAGTCAACAAGCATAAACTTTTAAAGAGGGTGCAGAAGAAACAGGATACTTGTTCTCTTGGTAATGGCTAACTTCACATTTGTCTTTAATTATTTAAACAAGGCTTAAAAGTAAAGTTCAACAGGACGATTTCATAAGCAGGAAGCAACACAATTCTTACAAACCAAAGATTTATGCTGTCATCAAGATAAAGATCTTATTTTCTGGTGAGAATTTGTTCATAAGCAGAGTGAGTTTAGGTAACTGAGAACTCGATGAGATCAGAGTGTTGTGTAACTGCTGAGGTTTGGGGTGACAGCCTCACGAAAGGTCTGTGCCACCCTGGCATTTTGCCCCGGGTATGTGAGTCGCCCTAAGGCACAGACTAGAGATCAGACCACAGGTTTGAAGCCATTCATGCTCACTGTATATATATCTCTGCTCAGAGTTTCATGTGTGGGTGAGCCATAGGAAGAGAGAATAGCTGTGTGTGTAAGGTCAGCTTCCTCTCTGTACATGCATCAAAAGAGGCGGGGTGTGAATTGTGGGTAGTGACATCAGCGTGTGAGGTCAGGAAACGCTTGAAAGAAGAAAATAGGAGCTTGTCAGTGAGCAAAAACAGCAACAGTGTGTGAAGATTTGTTTTAAAGATAAATAGGTAAAATGCTGATATCAGCAGGTTTTTTTTGTCTATTTCTAGATTTCATGCGCTAAGCAGTAATAGCACAAAACCCACTCTCAAAGATCACATTTGGAAGTTATTAAATTCTTTTCCTAATATGTTACTATAGGAGCGTTCATGAGAGTCACAGTCCAGGAATTCCTGTGCAGGAATGCTTGCTCTCTATCTCTGTATTTGCTCTGTTTGACCATGTGGTGTTTGTTCTGTGGCTGCTGATTTGAAGTTTGACCTGTTGCTGT
The DNA here is from genome assembly GCA_037975185.1 of Centropyge bicolor. Taxonomy (NCBI): domain Eukaryota; kingdom Metazoa; phylum Chordata; class Actinopteri; family Pomacanthidae; genus Centropyge; species Centropyge bicolor. Next base: position 3,686,718 of record JBBMOC010000006.1, on the reverse strand, counting down.
GTTGAAAGCAGAGCCGTGCATGTGACATGTCCAGCATGAAGGACGAGGACGGGCAACCTCTTATCTCTCCTGAAACCGCTGTCACTTTCCAGTATTTATTTTTTGGGCAATGAGACGCACGACTTACAGGACTTTCCTCCTGAGCGTGCTATTGTAATGAAACCACTTTATTTGAACAGTTGAGGGCAGTGCCTCTGCAACGATGATCTTGTTTGCTTTTGATTTTCCATTCATGGCTCCCATTGTGGATTGTAGAAATTCCAAAGCGAAATCTACAAATGCTTTGCTTTTCTCAGGAGAGGAAATGTGGAGAGGGAGAGCGGTTTGCTCCCGATGTTACATCAGCGCTGAGCCGGTGAATCATGCTGCACATGTCAGAGGCCTTTTGTACAGCTGTCACCGCGCTCAGCAGCAGATGCACTGCACACACTGGCTGGTGTCAAACGCTGTCAGGCTCACCTGTGGCCCTCAGTTATAGGCCACGATTTAAGAGTTTGTATTGTCGCTCTCGCTTAACCAGGTAGAATTTATGAATTTAAACCGGCCTCAGAGAGTAGCTGCTGTCAGGGAAGTTGCAGACACTCATTCTGTCCTGAATACAATTAGTCTGCTACCTCACCGATACAATCATCAACAGTCACATCAGGACTTCAGATGTGATTCACTAGAAATGTGTTTCCTGCAAACAGCCTCCCAGTGAAAGCAGCTACGGAAGTGTTGGAGTTGAATGAAAGCCTGAGCAGGCCAGCTTCGTTTTCTTTCTCGTTCAGGTTCAGCCCCAGAGCGCTGCCATTGTATGTTGCTGGGTGGGGGTGGACCGCACTATTGTACGCCTTTTTGAAGGGGGTGGCTTCAAACAATACTTTTAAATGCAGCTCATTGGCAGTTCCTCTGTCATTTGTTTACTCAGGCGTTCCTCTTTGATTTTAATCTCGCTTGCAGTTCTCCATCACGCATACCAGGAAACATTCAGACAGCGTGAATGTCATCATGAAAGAGTCAGTTGTTAATGATTCACTTTTTCAAAAAGCATGTTGCTTTCGAGGAAACATTCACCTGTCGGCCTGCTGATGATCCAGCTGTTAATCATGTGTCTCATGCCACTCTAAATCATTAATCTACCACAATCAGTGCCTGTACTGTTTATGTTAACTACAGCCTCAAGGAACAGACACTGACACCCATAGCGAGATCTCGAGATGAATAGACACACTCTTCATCATTGCTTTTCTCACACCTCAGGCGGTCGCTGTCTGTCTCTACCCACAGTTGTTTCCATAGAGCTGGGGAGTTTAGAGACGGTATGCTCACTTTACTTTTAAGAGTCAGAGGCCAAGTGAAGCACTTAGTGTCAGAGCTTCACGAGCAAGCTTTTTTTCATCATGTTTGCACAAGTGTGTATATATGTTTAAATGTTAGCTCGGTCGGCCGGAGCAGATATGCTCAGAATCTGTGGAATGAAAAGTAAACGTGGGAAGAAGTTATTGATATCATGTATAAAACATAATTTGCAGTACACAGACCACCTACAGAGAAGCTCAGCTGTATGTTATCCACAGTTAATGTTTACAGTTATGAATGTTGTGGTGGGACACTTCCCATTATATTTACTATTGAAATTATTTAAGATAAAGTAATAGGTTAACTTTTAGGGAAATGCACTTATTTGGTTCCCGTTTGAGAGTTAGATGAAAGGATCATATATCTGTAAGCTACAGCCAGCAGCTGGTTAGACTGGTAACAACAACAAGGGGAGCCAAGCCTGGCTTCATCTAAAGGGAACAAAATTTGCCAACCAGCACCTCTAAAACTCACTAATTAACATATAATAACATACTTTTTTGGTCAGAACGTGAATAAGCATATTTCCAAAAATTCTTTAATCCTTTACTTTATAGATATAAGATTATTATGAGAGAATATCTGAATTCCTTAGAGGCTCTGTGTTTATCAGTAACTGTAAGCATGAACCTTATCAGGCTTGGGAAAAGCATGTAAATTGCACAACAACAGCCGCCATGATGTGTCTATCAGACTTGAAATTCATTAGAAAAACATGCATTAAATAGGTAATTGAAAATCTTTGTTCTCATCACCTGCAAACCTGATGCACAGATTATGGACAAAGTTCCATTCCTTTAGCACTGCTCTTACCACTGCTCCTCAAACACACACCTCGGCCTCATGTCTTTAACCAGTTCTTGTTTAGCTCAACAAAGGTAAGATTCACCCTTGGATTGCTTTTGTTGTCAACCTTTTTCAAAACAACTGTCTTTTGATTGAACTATTATATGCCCTTGTGTTTGCAGGCATTTCCTGTCCAACAACTAACACACAAAAGGGACTTTCTGGATGGGCCCCAGCTACAACTCCGAAAGTCTCAGCGTCTCGGTTGTCATGGGGCCCGTTTAAACTGTGTCGTAAAAAGCAGCATGCAGAGTGACACTCAGCTTCAGGCGGGCGGGTTTTAAGCTGCTCAGAATCTGTCGCGCATTGCGTTTCCTCTCCGCCTTGGACAATGTGCTAATAATTATAGGGAGCCCGGGGCCTGTGTTTGCATTTGGCGGAGAAGTTGTGCAGTGGGAGGGATGTGTGCTGCAGCAGTGATTTAGGCTCACAGATGTAATTAATGGGGGCTGAGAAGTGAAAGTTTTGTTTTTTCACATCCTTTAGAAAAAGCCTGGTTTATCATTGTCTTGAAAAATGTAAGCAGCTACTTATACTTGCATAAAACTGAAAAAATACCCTCAGGCCTGATGCACAGGTTTTCACTTTGCATGCTTACAATGTAGTAAATTTGATTGTATTGATGTGGTTGTGTTCAATAAATCAATCAGTCAACAAATCAATCTCTCATACAGTAAACTAAATAAATGAACAGGAAGTCAGCACTGAGAAGAATCTTTCGGTGAAAATGATTTTGCTCTTGTCGCTTCAGCAGATAAGAACCTTCTGAAAGAAATAACAGGAAGCTACACGATTTTCTAATTACAGACAGATTACTCCTCCATAGATAAAGACCTAAAGTGGATGTGTAAATGTTGACTTTCGTTTGTGACAGGAAGTGACATATGCTGCAACCTTCCTGTGTGACACATGGCACACCACAGCAACAGATGGACGCATTGAGATAAAAACGATTAACGGGGTAATAATGAGAAGTGCAACAAACGTGTCAGCCCGGGTCTAGAGTGAAACAGTTAGAACGGGTTAAATTGTTGTTATTCTGTAGGAAATTATGTGTCTTTGAAGCAGCACTGTAATTACCTGGACAGACTTTCTGCTGTGAAACTGAGACATACGGCACAGTGCTTTAAATATAAGTTTGGCCGAGAAGAGTGGAATTATTTCTCAGCTCATTCCCGACTGTTGCTCCATCTTGAGCGGTGATAAACACATTCTTTAAAAGCTGCAGTGATGAAACCTGTTGACGGCAGGTCAAAGGCTGCCACTCGCACGTTGTGTAATTATTAATAGGTCTGCTGTGTGAATACTATCAGACCAAACAGGGAGCCAATTACTCTAAATGTCGCTCTCTCACCGTGGTGCATGTTGGCAACCTCCCACTTACACAAACACAGAAATAGAGTCGCCAATACAACTTTCATCCCTAAATAACACACAACGCTAAATCCAAAAATAACCCACCACACACAGCCTCCCCACAGGTTCTTATTAATGACCCGTCTGAGGAGCCATCTGCTTTCGTGTAAGGCACTCAGCGCAGCTCACGCCGGCAGCTGAGTGTGTAGCCTGCACGCACAGGTCATACACATGTATGGCAGGTTGTTGGCAGGGAGCTCGGTGATTTGTGAAAGGACGCCTCAGCTCACTAGTCAGTGTTTAAGCTGAGCTGCAGTTGTCCTCATGATGCACAAGCGCAGTTTCATATCCCACACTGGGACAATGTTTCCTGTTTCTCTGAAGATGATTGTCTGTAGGTGTTTTGGAATTAGGTTATAATCATAGCTCTACTCGCAAGAAACGCATTTATTCATTCAAATCTTTTTTTTATGTTGTTATGAAAAATAATCAATAATTCATTCGTAACTGAGACACTGGGATACATAAAGTGTATTTCCTCACCAACTGACTGCAAAGGTTAAACTTGTCACGTGTGCATCAGCTTTATTGGGTCCATTTCTGACTGCTCAGAAGTTTCTTTCTTCAAGGCCCTGAAATGACTTCCCTATCTCCTGCTTCTCACATGATGTCACGTCATCTTTTCTTGTCTTGCTCAATGATGTGCTAAAACTAAAAACACCATTATGTGCAATCGAGCTGCTGTGAAATTAGCACGTATTTCAAAACTGTTGAACTAAAAAACTGTTGCAACTATCCTGCTTATACTGTGTCCCTTACAGCTATTATCAACAGTATATACAATCTGCCACAGTTTATAATGCCATTCATTTTCAGTGTTTTGCAACAAACCTGCTTGTGTATGCAATTAGTCTTCCCTGCAGGGAGCCAAAATCACTAGTGGAGCCTGTTGTGCCCCAGTGCCCAAAGAGAATGGAATATGCTGAGCCATCTGCAGTATCATGCCTGCTCAATGTAGGAGTCTGCCTCCTCTTCAAGCAGAGGGAGTATGGAGACTCTGTCACACACGCACAAAGACACATCCAGTAGGCATGTGTGCACTTGTGCATAACAGGTAGGACACTGCCTTTCTGTTACAAGCAAGATGTCACTCAGTGATGCTCACATATAAGAGATCATGTCATGATTTGTGTTAAAGGGATTTCATTGCTCCTGTTGCTCTGTTTGCTATGCATTAGATCCAAAAGTCTTAGGGTCTGCTTCACCAGCCCATCTAAGCTCAAACTACAGACAGAGGAGACGGGGTTGCCGAATTACAGAAATACCTTTTCTTTGTTTGCTCTTGTCTCTATGGCAACGTTGACAAAGACTCAGCAGCAGATGGCTGTAGCACGTCTAAGTGGCTTAAATTGACTGTCTTGACTCTCGTCCTTTACTTACCATTCTTCTACCAAATATCTCTTTCCATCTTTTAAATCAGCATCAGTTAAATCCAGATTGAGGCCAGTTGACCCAGGGGCATCTTTACATCACCGATAGACTGATATACTGGGTATAAATCAGGGAAACAATCCAGAAGCACTCCAGAAGTCACATTCATCACAGACTCATGTCTGGTGGTGCGCAGTATGTGAAACAGGCTCTTAAGCTAAAAGCATTAGCGACATCATGCAGTTATGTGCATATAGCATGTTTATGTTTAAAATGAGATTTTTCTAATCTATTCATCTTGTCTGTTTTTAATAATGTCATTTATTCTTGTGCCCCTAGCCATTTTTCTATCTACATCCATTTTGTTGTTATTTCACATATACATATTTATCATTTGTGAATAATGGCTATATTTGTGTACATCAGGAGACTCAGTGTTATTTAAAACATATAAGAGTAGACTCCAACAAGGTCCTTATTTGTGTATATTCTGCATGAGCATGCACTTAAGAATGATCCGTGGCTACCTCCTCTCCTATGTTTTGCTTGAGTGGAAATGCAGCTTGCCAAAAGCTGCATAATGACAGCAGAGGTAATACATTCCACATGTTCACAATTAGGCATACGATCTGATTTGTGATTTGCTCACCAAATATGGTTTCTAGATGACTTGTGTGATGCATCAGGGTACACACTACTACACGCTACTACACACTGTTGTACAAAGTAGACTACAAATTCCTTTCCAGTTTGGCTGCTTAGATCCCTTGTATTCATGCCGCTGACATGAAAGTCAAAGCAAGCTGCCATAAATGGAGATTTTAATTTGTTACGTGCTGCTGACTCATAGAGTTGAACTACTGTTCAGCATTTGTATGTCAATACTACTGTATATTTTGTGAATTGTGAATATAAATATCCTGCTACTTAGTGGCAGGACGTGCACGCTAGCTGAGACCTCACGCTGTGATTTAACACATGAGAATATGTCTGGCTGACAAGGCCGTCACAGAACAAAGTGGCTGTCAATCACAACTGCCATGTCCAATTTTATTTATTAATCAGGTCAGGTTCTTTCTATCGCCTTAACTGCAAGAGAATCTAGGTAAGAGAACTAATGACATCATGGAAAGACAGTCTCTATAAAAACAATTTCCTTGCCTATTTGCAGCAGTGGGGTGGTTTTGTGAAAGGAAGGACAGTTTATGAACAAAAAGTCAGCTCTGTAATGACAAGCATCTGTTAAGTATCCTTGAGTAGGCTGATGATTCCCTCCCACTGTTCTGTTGCTGAAAGTCTCCTCTGGGGATTAATGAAGCACTGCATTATCATTAAATATTTTTGTATCAGATACAGTTAATTACCTGACATGGAGTGGATTTTATTCATTCACAGCGTTCTTCACATTGTAAATTCCTGGTTAGACGAGGCTTAGTAAATAATCCCCATAGTGCAAACTGAATTCTTGTCCTGCCGATTGATTGTCATGGCCATAAACAACACAAACTAAGAGGAGTGGCGAGGATTCTTCATGCATGATGGGGGTCAGACATGTTTTCTAGTTTAATTCAGAAACTCAGCCAAACAAGGACAGAGACAGACAGAAAGAAATGAGTGAGCAGAGGAAAGAGACAGAAAATGGGAGGTATAGGGGAACAGAGAGATTGAGAGAGAGACAGACTGGGGAGGGTGTGACCTTAATCCCAAAGTGGGAAAGAAAGTCGTGCTCACTGAAACATGCACACACACACACACACACACACACACACACACACAAACACACACACATCTGGTCCATCCAGTTTCTACTTTGTATCTCAGAAGAAAAATATGCTGGAGGTTAAACTTGTGAGATATACAAATGCGACTTGTGTTCTCCTTGAGAAGTGAGTCAGCTCTCCAGTTGGCTGATTAATTACTCAACGACCACAGCGAACTGTCTTTCCTAGACTAAGGGTGTGGCTGTTTGGTTTGTCTAATACTGAAGCTCATTCATGAACATTCACCCCTTTCAAGTTTCATGTAGTCTCCCTGTCGTTGCAGCACTTTTGCTAATGTATGAGGCAGGGTGTGAATATTTGCATTTTGTATTTGTTATCATATCATTCAGGAAACGTGTGTAAATGTGCAAATGTTTTAATGACGCCAACATATCCAGTGAAGGCCAACATCACCACACTCTGCAGAGCACTTTTTCCCTGCATGCAAGCCACTACATGTCACACCACCCAGCTAGAACGCCATGCAGGCTACTGTCCCAGATGAAGGCAGCCGTGCCGCTTCGGAGGCCGAGGAGCTTCTGTTACTGACACCCCAGCTCTGTGCTCTGTCCAAAAAGCCTGCAGCGAAGGCTTTACTTTCTGCCTCATCAAATAAGAATGAACAGCAAGCAGGATGTTGCAAGAAAAGGCGCCAAGTATGTGACAAGGCAGCTGTGGGTCATTCATATCACACTAAGCATTCAAACACACATGGAGGAATAAGGTAGGTGTTAATAGATCAATGCACAGGTAGACCTGATGTATAGACTTACAGATTAGGGGAAATACCCTTGTTACACTTGACTAACTTCATGCACTTGAAAGTTTTCCTTGCAACTGAAGTGCACTGCCCTCATGTGGTCACATATTATGAGTAAGCACACAGTCACTACTCTTTGTGTTTGTATCTGTATGTGAGAGGGAGACAGAGACATGGATGTGTGGGCTCCAGTCGGCCTATATCTGTCTCCCAACTCCCACATGAGATGCAGACGAGAAGAAAAGAAGGTGTCTGGTCTGGGGCGCAATGGTGACCCACATCCCAGCTACACCACACCCCCCCGGAGCATCACATTACGTCAGACTCCATAATCAGCCACCAGATCAGACCTATAGGATTTCAATACATTGCATTTAATGGCTTAATCTTTTACTTTAAATGTGCCAGCACGCCTCTACATGCCAGGGGATGTGGGCACTTCCTCTTTGTTTCAAAACGCCTCATTTTATCCCATCAGTGGGAGCCAGTGTCTCACCGAGCCGCGTCCATTTCTGATTCCAGAGGAGGGTCCAAGATTTAGCGCATCTGTATAATTAATTATAAATAGGCTATTTTTATCATAATCGCTAATATGGCATTTTTCTAAATTCAAAACATGACAGCAAGACAAATCTCAAACTAGAGCCCAAATTCGTTTACAATTTTTGAGATACGTTTTGCGTGATCACCCCTGCAAAATAATGGTATGCCCCACTCCCTGCCGTTAGCCGTTGTTGTATCTTATGCTACTGAGCAGATATGTTGCGATACTAACTAGCTACACGCCGGCGTCAAAGCCCCGAAAAGATGCGCCTTCACGGGATTAAAACGACAAAACAAGCAAGAAGAAGTCAGGAAAAACTTTGCCCAACTGTGGCCAAACTTTGATAGACGACAACCCCAAATCACTTCCTCACAGTTTCGAGCGTGTTAGCATTGTTTTATCTATTGCCGTTGGACGCGTTTTTTTTCTTCTTCTGGATCAGTCCAGTCTGATGAATTCACCGAAAAAAGACGGAGATGATGATGTGCCCGTTAAAGACCCGGTAAAATACGGCGAGTTGGTCATTTTGGGGTAAGTCTCTCAAAAGCTATAGTGAAAAAAAAAAGATGTTGGACGGAGAAACGCTCCAGCGATAAATTAACGTTAAATCTGTAGCATCAGCACAATAAAGCAACAGACGACGAGAGTTCAGCTTTAATCCTCTAATAGTAAACCACCTCTTTATTTAAAATGTGTTCATAATTTGACATTTAACACACACTGCCGTCGTTTAGCACCAATCTGTGTCTCTGCTCTAATGTTCAAACTAACTTTATGCTCCAAATTAACACATATTATCTGAAACCGTGCTGCCGTGTTGTTTCTATGTCATTTGTGGTGCGTTTGAGTGCAAAATCTGCTGTAGTCATTTGCACATAAGGCTACTACGGATGTGGCTGCTTTTTCATCAATGGTTGTAGTGGAGGAAAGCAGCGCTGGATTGCTCAGGCTGAAAATCCCAATGATGTCATACTATGCTGGATCTGAGATTTGCTAAAAGTAGGACTAGGGGGGTGATATCATTGTCTGCAAAAAATGCATGAGTCTTGTTCATATTATTTAGTCATGAAGCCTGTTTTATTACTGATTAATAAACGCCGCAGCCAGATGACCATCCATGCCAAGGAGGAAGGAGAAGGAGAAGGAGGAGGATGAGGAGGAGGAGGAGAAAAGCCCCTCTACATCACCAGCACACACAAGCACACTGTAGGCAGGATGTGCTGATGACAGCCACCAGCTTCCACAGCATTTCCACCCCTGCAGCTCCACCACGCTGTGCAGGGTCTGCAGGGACCAGAAATGCCACAACACACACACACATACACACATATACACACATACAGTCATATCCAGGCTTCCACAGGCCTCCCTCTCGCCTTGCAGAGCTTCCTGTGTATGCCAAAGATAACTGACCCAATGGCCTATCTCTTCCCCTCTGGCTGAACATGGAGAGAGGAGGCTGGAGCCCGTCTGCATCGGAATACTGATTAGTCGCCCTCCTCGTCATCTGACTGTTTGAACAGAGAACTCCTTTACATCCTCAGATCAGAATAAGGAAGCCATCATTTAAGGCTTGTTCTTGGGTTTTGGCCACGCAACTTAAACACAAGCTCTGCATTATGGGCCACAATGCGTAATGTGCCTCATTGAGGGTTGAAAACACATTTGTATTAGCTCACTTTAAAAGTGTAGTAATTGAGGTGTGGTTTGATCTTCCCCTGCCAGGGTGATGGCCACAGACTTGCAGGCTATTATGGGTTTCATCATTGTGGTTTTGAACAAGGACTGTTTTACGCAAAAGTGGATGTTTCTCCAACTGAAAGGCCACCTTCCGTTACTGCTGTTATTTTGTTACGTAACGCGATTTACAGCATGTTAAAAATGTCACAGTCTGATTATTGTAATAGACAATGCACTATTAAGGTCAATACCAACATTATTACATGGGTGGTATCTATTAGGGTTCAGGCCCATGAGCAGTTCATCTGTCCACAAACAGGCAGCAGATAACTTTGACAGCAAATACCTGGTGTCAGAACAGACTGTTCTTTCTACTGCATCCTGTCAGATATCACATTTTCCTGGCCTGCTTTGTGCCAGTGTGCTTTAACTTTGCATCTGTCAGCCTTGATGGTCACATGCCCCGTGTGGTCGATGCCTGCTTCACTGCGGGCCATGTGATCTTTGCAGAGGCTGCCTGCCATCGCTCATTGCCTTAGTTAGCCTAGACACCATGTACAGTGCTGCTTCTGTCCAGCCGCCCAACCAAACTCAACTCATTCCCTCCCATCACTATGCAAACACTTTGTTCTCTGTATTTATCTCTCCCACACCTTTTTTTTTTAATCTCACCCTTAACCCCTCTTAACATTGTCTATGTCGCATTCCTCCGTCTCTCACCCAGTCCCTTCCCAGCCAGCCTCCCAGTGTTTTGCTGAGTGCTGACTTTCACAGAGGCAGGCCTCCTTGGTGACTTGCCCTCAACGAAAATAAACCCCGTGTCGAGGGGCAGAAGGAGTGAATATTTCATATCGTGCCTTATCGTGTACGCACACGTGTGATGCAGGCCAGAGCTGCCCAGGCAAATGGTACATTGTGGAGCTGCTCTTCCACTTGCCCTGTCCCCTTGACCCTCTGCTTAGCCTTGTGTCTCAGCCTCCTCTCTCCCTCCTGTCTCCTTGCACCCTGCCCTTTACTTCATTCATTTAGCTTTAGTTTTCTGTCTGGAATACTCATGATAGCTTCTGACTACTTTTCTCTCTCTATTTCTGTCAAGACGCTGGCTACCTTTTCTCTTTCCATAAGCTGATTTCCTCTCCTGTGCCCTCTTATCCTCTGTCCCATTTCACATCCTCTGCCTTTTAACCAGACCCCTCAGAAGCCTGTCCTTGTGTGTCTTCTTTTCCTGACCCAGTCCTTCTCTTGTCAGCCGGGGTCCAGTTTGAACTGACAGGCAGGGCCACGGAGGGAGCAGGTCACTCCATTTAATAAAATATCACAAGTCAATGTGGTCTGTTTTAAGGTTTTTCTTGGCAACACAACTGATCCTTTCACCAAAATCCAGCTGACTGTCTGCCCTAATGTGCCCTCAGGGTTGTTATTCACAGAAAATGAATTTTGGTCCTGTGATTCTTGGAATTATAGCTCATTAAAAATGCATAATGTCAACAAACTTCCCTTAGACACACACAAACACTGCATAAACACCAAAACTAATTTACAGTTCCTTTTTGTTTTCACTCACAAAATGAACTGCTATCACTGAAACGATAAATATGTATATCAAGTTGATATAACAAAGAGAAATCTTGGCATAAGTGTTGCAGTCCACTGCGATTTTCACTTTTCTTTGGCTATAGCTCAGGTCAGAAATGTTGCTGATTGGTGGGGTTTCGGTCTTAATACCCAGCCACCCCTTCAGGTTGTGTCTTGTCTGTTCAGAATTTTCTTTTTTTCAAATTAAATTTAATGAATTCCAAACCTAACAATAGATAACATGTGGCATGTTGAATTTCAATTCAGAGTTTGAATTCATAGTAAATAGAACACATAGATATGAAGTTGCTGTATGTTAGCAATCGCCACACATGGTACTTATCCATAAATGTGTAAAATCTTGCCTTCTGTAGAGATTGTTTGGATGATCTCTAGTATTTACACCTAACTGATCTGAACACTTACATAGTTATGCCAGTGTGAAAGGTGTCTCTTTTTCTTTGTCAAGTGTATTGAGACACTATGTAATTTTACACTCAAAATAAACTTGCTTACTTTACCAAAACCATTTCTTAATTAAAAAATTCTGAAAATTATTGCTGATTGACTTGCTGCCAATTAATTAATCATCTTATTATTTCGGCAAATTCAGATGAACAATTCTGCTAGTCCACTGTTTCGTTTTGTCAGGGCTGCATTTTCATTATCAATTAATCTGTTGATTCTGTTGTCAGATGATCGGAAACCGCATAATGCCACAAAAGAACGGCCAACATAAATCAGCAGAGCCCAGAATGGTGTCTTAAAACTGTATGGGTGTTTTGCTGCTGGTCAGACTACATACACTATTGATAAACTCAGTTAATGATATGAAAGGCAGAAATGTAAGGATACTTTTGCAATGAAAAGCTGTGAGCAGCACATTATTGGCATTTTCATTTTATGAAGTAATTAATTAATCATTTTTCAAAATTGCCATCGATTGGTTTCCTTTTGAAAGAGTACTTGATGAATCAATCATAGTTTCAGCTTTATGGTACCAACACTGTCCAAGCAGGAAGTGGTTTCTTAAGCCCACAATGCGAGAGACCACTGTGAGACAGATCTGAACACAGCCAGACCAGATGCCCTCTGATCTGATCAAGTCTGAAGGTTATTGCCCCTCACAAAGTCTTTTTGCCCGCTGGGTATCCTCTTTATAGTTTTTAATAACGACCATGCTGATTAGTTAAAAGCCTAAAATTAGAATACAACCTTCTACGTGAACCCAACTGATGCTCATACTGGCTTCAAAACAAATTAGGACAAAGCCAGTATCTTAGTCAGCGCCAACACTAGAACTGTTGTAACATCATGCCTCACTAATTTTCGTTAAAATATAGAACCTGAGATCATCTTTTCAAAAAAGATTGATATTAAATAGTAGAACACTCAAGGTCTAGATTACATTATTTACCATTCTCATAAGGAGAATTGAAGAGAATAGAGAGCTGAATTTTCAAGTCTGTTTCTATTAATGAACACAAACCTTCAAAGTAGTGTTCAGAATCCCAAACTAGAGCTCTTACTAAAGGCTGTATGGTTCACACTAGTGTCGTGAAAATGATTCTGTCCAGCTGAAAAAAGCCGTAAAAGGAGTTCAGATGAAGAGCGAGTTCCTCTTCAGTAAGTATGGGCCTCAAGTACAAGCTGAGTGAGTGAGATCAAGTGGTGGTTGTCCTTTCCATTGAGGTTCGGCAGTTTAATATGAATCACGAGTGGCCCGGGTGTGATGCTCTAATTCATTTCCAAGGAATCTGGGATAATGTAGCTGTAAAGATGCACAACATCATTTGGGCTCACACTCTAATTGCCTTTATTTCTTCAGACATCTTGGCACCATCAGTGACATTTTATTTATAGCCTTAGTTTTCCCGCAACTGATGACAGATCATGAAAGCAGTATGCAAACAGCAAGTTAGCAGTGTTTTTCCCACCATTAGACTTTCTCGAAAAAGCTTGCTGAACTGCAATGAGCACGTGTGAACTTGTGTACATGTTGTCTCTGAGTATGAGTTGTAGTGTTAGTTAGATTAGTCTGAGTGTGACGCGCTTGTGTCCCCGCTCGTATTTTCATCCTGTGCTTGTTTTTGTTTGCCTGTCTCCAGGTACAATGGCTCTCTTCCAAGCGGAGACCGTGGGCGCAGAAAGAGCCGCTTCGCTCTGTACCGAAGGGCCAAGGCCAACGGTGTCAAACCCAGCGCTGTGCACATCCTCAACACACCACAGGACAGCAAGGTACACATGTGTGTGCGTGTGTGTTTGCATGTTTGCGTACTGTGTGTTCTACCATTGTGTAATGGTTTCCTTCCTGTGACTCCCTGTGGTCTAAATGAGCCACAAGAAGGAAGGAAGATGAAGCATGATGACGGGTGCATGAGAGCTGTCCATCCTGTGTGTGTGTGTGTGTGTGTGTGTGTGTGTGTGTGTGTGTGTGTGTGTGTGTGTGTGTGTGTGTGCGCGTGTGAGAGAGTGTCTCCTCTTACATACAGACGCATGATGAATGGCACATGACCGTGAAGTAAAATAAAGATAAATTTCATTTTAAAATCACAATCAGGCCATTGTTTCAGTCGCTGCTTTGAAGAGCAGCATCAAAACATGAAACTTTAATTTTACAATTATTCATGCGGCTCCATCATGTGGACTTTTGAGTAACAATTTCATTTCAATTTGGATGTTTGAGCTTCAAGAAAGCAAAAGACTTTTCCAGAAGATGAGTGCATCAACTCTGCTTGCTGCTGTTGCTATTGCAGGCCGTCCACAGCAGGGGGCAGCACAGCATCTCTTTCACTCTCTCCCGCAACCAGACAGTGGTGGTGGAGTACTGCCATGACAACAACACAGACATGTTCCAGGTAACACACGGAGGAAATCAAGAAAACAGAGGATCAACTCTTTCATACAGCCGCCTTAATAAGGCTCGTTTTACAACAAAAATGATACCCACTTTGTCATTATAAGCAAACCTCTCCCAAAATATGCTGTACCGTCATCAAAGCAACTTCTACAGTAGGTAGATTATTTTGGTTCAGAACTGGGACCATGAAGTATTAAGAATAGAGTATGTGGAAAATCTCCAAGAAAAGTCTATTTTTATACACAAAGTCTTGCTCCTATAATAGTATCAGATATTTATTTAGTTTCCAGCAAATGATGACATCTTTCACCCTTATAATCCACAGCAATGAAAGCTGAAATCAGGGAGACAAAATTCTGCCGCATAAGTTGTGGAACGTCCAAAAACCTACAAGAATCTAAAACTATTAACAATTGTGTTGTTATATGTATCTATACAAATTTTGAATATCACTTTAAAAGACATTTGTTGGATGAACATTATTCAGGAATATAAATGAATCACAGTGAGCATTTCTCTGTGCTGTACCCGGCAGATTGGACGCTCCACAGAAAGTCCCATTGACTTTGTGGTGACAGACACCTCTGGAGGGGGGAAGGAGGGGGAGGATCCCTCCATTGCTCCCAGCACCATCTCACGCTTCGCCTGCAGAGTGGTGTGCGAACGCAATCCACCTTACACTGCACGCATCTATGCCGCTGGCTTTGATTCCTCCAAAAATATCTTCTTAGGGGTGAGTAGACTGATGAGCCAACCAACAAAGGTTTCTATTAAAGAGTGTATTTTTGGAATCAGTGTTGAAGTAAACCTCATGAGCAAACTTCTGTCATTCTTTTGTTATAAATCATCTTAATTTGATTATGAATGATTTATATGCTTTCACATTTGTGCCACCACAGGAGAAAGCAACCAAATGGAAAAACCCTGATGGGCATATGGACGGCCTGACCACCAACGGGGTGCTGGTGATGCACCCAGAGGGATTCCCAGAGGACCCCAAGCAGGGTCTGTGGAGGGAGATCTCAGTCTGTGGAGACGTCTACGCCCTGCGGGAGACACGCTCCGGACCCAGCCGGGGCAAACTGGTGAGCCACCGCCAGTATGGTTGCCATGTCCATGTCATGTTTGGCCCTGTCACGGTTTTGTGGTTTATTTTTGGTTTGATTGTAAGTAAGGTTGGGTGATATGTTACATTTTCCCAACCAGCCACAGTTAGCTCATCCTAAAACACACATCATTCAAACCAAACAGAAACAAAATAAATCTCACTGAAACCATCTTGGTTTGTCTTCCCACTTTCCACAACTCTGGTTTGGTCAAGATAAAGCCTTCATTCACTGAGTTAGATGTGAAAATATTCTGGCTCTACACGCTGTTTTCCCCACTGCCTGTCTGCTGTTGTTGGCCTCTTTGTGGTCCTGGGTTAACTTGCCGAACAAGAGTCTGCCACTGAGCATCTGCTCTCACTCATTCTTGGAGGCAGACCATCCCGAAAGACACATCAGCCAATTGACTCAGCCAGTCGTCTATGGCCAATATAATCATCCAGTTGCCCAACCCTAATTGTAAGCATCTGTCTGTGTATGTATCTCTGCAGGCGGAGGGTGAAAGCAGTGCACTCCGTGACGGCTCCCTGGTCGATCTGTGTGGTGCCACCCTGCTGTGGCGTACAGGTGAGGGGCTGATGCGTGCTCCCACCCTGCGTCACCTGGAAGCACTTCGCCAGGAGCTTAATGCGTCCCGCCCCCAGTGTCCTGTAGGCCTCAGCACACTGGCCTTCCCCAGCCTGCCACGCAGCCACAGGTGGGATTCTGTTTCAAAAATGCACATTAGTTTCTGTCAGGATCTCATTTCATCTCTCACCTATCAGCTGGCCTATAAAGAGTATATAACTGCCTCTTTGTTCATGAATTTAAAAACACTATGAAGTATTAGCACCAGGAGTTAACACAAAGCTAAAATTCCTGACTCTGCTGATGTGTTACTTCAGCCTTGAGGAGCGTCAGCCCTGGGTCTACCTCACTTGCGGCCACGTCCATGGACGCCACGACTGGGGCCAGAGATCCGAGGGAGTGGAGGAGCCAGGAGAGGCCGATGGTTCCGCAGCCCGCCGAGAATGTCCCCTGTGCAGGAGCGTGGGTCCCTACGTGCCCCTGTGGCTGGGCTGTGAGCCTGCTGTGTACGTGGACGCTGGAGCCCCCACTCACGGTTTTGTACCGTGCGGCCACGTCTGCTCAGAGAGGACAGCCAGGTACTGGGCTGAGACCCCGCTTCCCCACGGGACGCACGCCTTCAGACCCATCTGCCCCTTCTGCTCCACTGCCCTCAGCTCCCCCGGCTGGACGCGGCTCATCTTCCAGGGCCCCATCGACTAGTCACCCCTCCTCAGCAACCACTATCACAGTAACAGGAAGATGCCTGAGCTTCATTCAGGTAGCAGTTGTTGATCAGTGTTCAGTATGGATAGGTAATTGATGAGGGAAGCACGTGTGTTCTTCACTCAGGCCACACATTCTGCACGTATGAGAAACACTGTCAAACATTGTTAATGAATGCAGCTCTTGGCTGAAGCATCCTTCCCCTTGTTTATCCTTCAAAGCCTGTTTATTGGTATAGGATCTAAAAATCAGTGAAAAGAGCAGAATTATCAATACTGTCATGTGGACAGTATTAACTCTAAACTCTGTTTGGTGTCTAGTCCTCCATCATGAGGATCTGCTGATTTTCATTCCAACCAAATTCTACATGAGCTGATTTCACCAATGACCCGACCTTCAACAAGAGAAGGTTCTCATAGGTCAAATTTACCTTAACCGATGCTGCTTGACCCTTTTTGAACAATTATTTTCACTCCATTATAAAACGACAGAATCTTCCACTAATTGCTTTATATACTATTATATACACGAAACAAACAGATAGAAACTTATTTTGTCTGTTTCAAAAGCCATGTATGAAATGACGAGCAGCTTTTTGCACATAGAAAGGAATGGCCTTTCTTGCTTCGTTGATCTGCAGCGTCCGTGTGTCCTTAACTCAGTGGAACGCCACGTCTTGCACTTCCCGGCCTGCTATCCGACCACATCCTAATTTCTGAAACATGTTACTGTAATTGTTATGAAATGCTGCAACTCAATTGCTTTATTCTTTATTGGTTGTGACACTTTGGTCACCAAAAAAATTAACCCATCACTCTTCACCTTTGTTTTACTGACTGCTCACGGTGAATGTGGCAGATTAGAAGGAGAGAGGCTTGTGCTTTTGTTCAACATTTCAAGTTCCTAGTGTAGAAAAAATTATGAATCATAGGTAAATTCAGGATGTTTTTGAGCATATGCAGTTTTCATCTTTTGTCTTCACGTATCCTTTTAGTGTGAAATCTATGCAGACAGACCCCATAAATGAGTCCCCTCGTGTATCATTAGGTTGGAATGAAAACCTGCAGACTCTTTGATTATCTCCGAAGCACTCGAGGGAAGACTACACGCCGTATCTTCACACCACAATGAATCCAACTGTTGAGGCCAGATCATATCCCGATTATCAAGCAGATCAAGGATAAGCAAGGACCGGGGATGAATCTGGGTAAAATCCACTTCATAACTCTCTACAGCAATAAAAGCACTCCCATAGATAAGCTAGATGTTGTGCTATGTTTAGCCAAGTGTTAGGTCGTCGGTCACTTCAAACATGGCTGAAATGGTTTCCAGGTTAAGGGCTCAACCAGAGGCGTGTTCAACATCCTGATTTATTTTGATTTCCAAATGAGGTCTTTAGACAAGTGATGTGAAGTATATGTGATGTAACCAAAGCACTAGATTTTAAAGATGAGCAACTGAATCAGCAATGAAATACTTTAATTCTGATTTATTTCAATACTCCTTTCATATGCATTAGTAGCCAAAACACGCTGACTCGACGTTAGCATGTGTAGTTTGCAGAAGAACACAGCAGCTGTCATGACAGAACATATTGCTTTGCTACTGTCATGTTACTTTGAACACACTTCTGGTTAGTGAATTATGCTAAACAGGGTCCATGTATGGTGGAGTGTCAAAACGGTTTGGCCTTGTATAACCTCAAAAGATAACCTTTTTTTTTGTTTGTTTTAAAGAAAACTATTTTGTTAGGAAATGGGGAGGGATTTATTTGGGGAAGCGGGAGGAATTCTTTTAGATGTTCAGTGTTTAAAAAAAAACAACAACTATTTTTCTAACTGATAATTGGTTTTAGTTAACCGTTGTTACTCAGTGTAAGCAAGATATGTATGTTTTCGAATATTATCGTGTGGTAGATCTAGGAGAGCTTGTGAGTGAGAAAACATTGCCAACACTGTGTCCAACAAACACACACTTAACACACTGCTACCGTAAAACAACATTGCCCAGACAATGAATGTAGCCAAATACTCGGGCTATATTTAGCCTTCCCTGGTGCTCATATTGAATGGTCTATATTGTGATACTATTTTTGTAACTGAATATTATGGTGTAGCTTGGTGGACTAGCTCGAAAAAGTCAGATAATTTCAATAATAGCCTCAAGTGTGGAAGACGTATAATTGATAATACACACTCACATGGGAATTGTGTCTAGCTTGCATGTGCTGAACGTACACATACAGTATGTACACTACACGTACACTTACTCGAAAACTTTGCACGGTTGATTGCCAACCTGTTATTCATGCTGAGAGCGTTTTGTCGCAGACCAAGATGTCTTCCGAGTCCTCGGCTGTTACAACTGCAGCATTTTTCTGTTTCTGTCTTTTTTTTTTGGAAGACCTCTCCAAAAGAAAAAAGTAAAAAAAAAAATAAAAACAGCG
This sequence comes from Centropyge bicolor, assembly GCA_037975185.1. Lineage (NCBI taxonomy): Eukaryota > Metazoa > Chordata > Actinopteri > Pomacanthidae > Centropyge > Centropyge bicolor. Next base: position 3,667,741 of record JBBMOC010000006.1, on the reverse strand, counting down.
AGAGAGCCTAAAAAAATCCTCATACTTGATAGATGCGTGACGTTTGTGAATGAGACCTATCCAGTCCCTCTTTGTACTACTATGCTAATATTTTCCACCAAACCTATTCACTGCAGAAAGATGTCCACATCAACACTTGTTTTCATTTTGTATTTAGACCCAACGTGGAACCTCTCGAGCTCTTGAAAGTCAGCCAGCTGCTTTCGAAATGCTGTATTTTCCATTTGAAGTCTAAATACAAGATTTAAAACTCCCCACAGTGCAGTGGATAATTGACGGTAGTGTTGATAATTACTGTAGCTCAGGATTAGTGATTTCAGATTCACAGCTGGCAAGGCCTGAAGGAAGCCTGATAGAAAATAATGAGTCAAATGTTTTGCTACTGCAAAACACAACTAGCAAGACATTAGATGTGTGTTTATGATTATAGAGGGCGTACAGTAGGGTCGACCACCACAGGTCTAGGATCAGTCATATACGGGTCTTAATAAAAGGGGTCTAGTGAAACAGGCACAAACAGGCTAAAAAAACATCTCGATCAGCTGCCCTTTACTAAGCACGCCAAATCCAGTGAATCCTGCTTTTGAAGATAATATATACAACGATTAATGTAACACCATTGGCATGTGGATGGAAGAACCGTTGCAGCACCCTCATTGGCTTCTACTTTATGACCTGACATATTTATTTCAGCTTATTTTACTTTTCTTATTCTTTGTTTGAGCCCCTCTTTGGGTTATAGGTGTCCATATGCAATTTCCTTTCCTTTTGTTTTAGGTTTTAGTATGGGTGATTTTATTCAGATACAGTATTTTAGCGTGGCATCAGGTTGTTTAATACCACCAGTAACATCATTAGCTCTACCCTAACTTTGTTGATTTTTATTATATGTATCAATTGACCTTCATTCTAGATGGCAAAAACCTCAACTTATGAACTCATCTTACTCTGAGGTGAGTGAGTAGCTGACACATATTATACAGCGCAAAACCTCACAGTTAATAATGCATTCCTTTAAATACATCTGTGTTATGTACAGCTATTTTGTATTATTTTATATCATATTCTTCTGTAATCGTCCGGTGCACAGACAATCGCTATACACATGTCAATAAACCTGTTAAAAAGTTTAATTTTGCTCTGTTCTTCTGGCTGTTTTAAGTTTTTTTTTTCCTTTTTCAGGGGATGAAATTTGATTGTATTTGAATCTGTCAAAAAAGTTAAGTGGTGGACACATGCTGAAGCCAGCAGAGGGCGCTCTCTACCAGCCCTGAAGCTGACAACAGGGCACACACACACACACACACTCTGATGAGGTTGCTCTGAGTTGCATCACCTCTTTAAAATAATCAGCCGTTTTAATGAGCACTTTTGGCAGTCATCTTCATCACCACGCAAATGTGATAAGACGCCGCAAATGTCTGCAAAATTACAGAACGCTTGATTTAAAATAGCAATTTACTTAAGTTCGTTCCTCTGCAAAGAATTCAGGACGTCTCCTGAAAGACCTGCTGAGAGTGGTGTTATTCAGAAGTTTGTTCAGAAATTATTTCACTCTCGAACCATGAGGAGGAGGCGCTTTTTTTCTTTCAAAGATTATGAAGCCTATTTCATGGGTATCTCACTGCCACACTACATTTAATCTCCTCCAAAGCATGGGAGGGAAAAAAGCAAAATCCTGCTGAAACTGTAGGAGAGTCTGTATGAACAAAGTCGATTCTGGTACATGCTGAGATGTACTATAATTCATAAACATAATATAAATCATATAACTTGTAATATGTTACATGCCCTTCCTCGTATCATTTTGTTTTACACTTTGCTAAAAATGCTTATGTAATAAATCTTTCCCCAGTTTTCAGTGCATTCAAAAAGGACTTGATTAAAGTCCTTGATTAAAAAGTTGTTTTACAGCATGTCCTCAGCAGCTTTAAATGATGGCCATGTCCTGATTTTGTGTGTAATCCAGAAGAAAGTGTCTATGTTGTCACTGACAATATATCCCAATCATAGAATATAGTGACTGATATGAATTTGAACTACATCTGCACTGTACTTTAAGTAGAGACATGAGAGCAGGATAACAGCTGGGTGCAATGAAGATGGTTGAACTCTGCAGCTGGAGGGAATGACTGATGCTGTTTGTTTAATTATTTTTGTGATTTCGAGGCTGGAATACCAACCATGGAAAGCCCCACACTCCCAGAAGAACCCAAAAGCAGCAGCAGCAGCATGCAGATGTTATCGCTGACGAAGTTAGTTTGAGAGAATGTTAGACTCAATCATCAGGTTAGTAGAAACACCCCAAATGTTAACACTGCTCTGTATCTGCTCAGTGTGTAAATAGTCAACACATTAGCTGTATCAACTTTAAGGCTATGATATTTGTGTGATGATGTTCAACTTGTGGCCTTGTGAAGTGGCTAAAAAGCAGATTACTCCTGAGGGGAGACCTGCTTCATTGTTTAAACCTTAGGGCACCTTTTGTCAAAATCTGGCTCCAATACTTTTAAATAAACAAATTTAAGTTTGTATTGTTTTTAAATGATTCATGCTCCTAAATTAATATGTTTTAATCAGATTACAGCAGAGCAAATATTCCAGGAAATACTGTACATACTGCACACAGAGGGAAGGAAGCAGCTCTTTCTAGCCCTGAGGCTCCCTTGCAGGTTTATCCGGCCATGCTCAATGCATATGTGTGTGTGTGTGTGTGTGTGTGTGTCATGGGACCTAGCATAGATGATGGAGGCAGGGTTTAGCAATACAGTTCAACCCTCAGTGGAGGGATTTGTAGGTTTTGATCCCAGCTAATTAATGTGAAACCCTCAATGGGAAGAAATGGGTATCTGTGGCTGGGAAGTTTGAAGGGGACTGTGTGTGTGTGTGTGTGTGTGTGTGTGTGTGTGTGTGTGTGTGTGTNTTCCTCTCCGCAAACTCTCTGCGGACTCACTCTGGAGGTAGCAGGGGGCGTTCAGACCATTGTTCCATCAATCCTCCCATTAACTACAAACACAGGGAAACTTTAATTAAGCTGGGGCCACAGACGATTAATTAACTTTAAGACTTTCACTTCTTTTTTTCTTTCCTTCTACACATTTCACTAAGTCACCGAGCCATAGAAAGTGTTAATTTAGCCACATAATTTACAAATCCAATTAAAGCCAATATTAAGGCATCACAAGCTGCTGCCCTGTGTTCTATAGTCTTATAAGACTATTCTCTTTTGTGGCTGTGAATGTGGCAGTGAATGCCAGCTCACGTAAGCTGAGCAGAAAGTATTAAACAGGGGTTAAGAGTTGTAATAAGTTTGATTATTTTATGGAGTTTATTATGCTGTGTTATCCTGTTAGGGAGGTGATGTTCTGGCAGTGGGTTGGTAATCCGGACTGTCTTATGTCTCACCGAGTGGTCTCCCACCCTGCCGCCGCGGAAGCTGTCGTCACACGTCACTGTTCGAGGAAGGGAAGGCCCAGCCCGGATGTGAGATGGATGAGAATACGACAGAGGAGGGAACCTGTTTCAACGTCTGTCACATACAGCTCACTTAAGCCTGCAGGGATATACCTCCTCTCTGCGGCAGTCATGGGAAGCCAGCTGGTGATACCACTTCAGTTTCCACCTCCAGCCACACTTTTATCCAAACACCAAATCAAGCTCTAATTTGGAAAACACAGTACGTCATTTCAACATTTTATCTTTAATTCCATATATAGCAATAGAGGTGCAGGAGATGACAGTGAGGTCATGTCTTCTATAACTTAAAAAAGTTGCACATGGTATTTTTTTTTAAGTTTGATTCCAGTATTTTATGCTGTTTCAATTTGAAAACACTTAAAATAATAACTAATGAGATTCAGTATTTTTCCATTAGGATTTTATGTGTGTGATTAAGGAAGCACTAAGGCCTTCATCAACAGTTTTACAGAGAGTATAAATTAACAGTTAACAATTATTACATATGAAAAGTCCAAACAATACAAACACATTAAAGCTTTTTTGTGGTTCTGGTCAAAAGGGGGAGTTAAGGGATGCGTTGGTTAATCTTGACCTTGTGACCTCAGTGTTTTTGAAATGTTGTTGACCATCCTGTCATAGATGAAATTCTATTCAGACATACATTTCGACAACATTTAGAACGATAACACAACATGACCATATTATCACTATTCTATACCACTGAAAGTTGTTAAACAGCAATATTGAATTCTTCTCCAGCTCTAAGTGGTAGACAAGGTAGCACTGATACTTCATTGAAAGACTGTGTCAAATTACATAGAGTTCAGATTGAAGGCAGGTGAAAGTTTGGATTGAGGCCCAGCCCACTTGCGTCTCACTGTTCAGGTTTCTCCCAACTATCTATTAAATCATATTTTTGGCATTAATAAAGTAGCTATTAATTTTAGTAAGAGCTGTTATGAGGCCTGTCATCCTATAGCCCTGAAGGATTGGCAGCTGTGGAGCTCTATTATATCATCTCATATTGCTTTTATTTGCATATATCACTGATTCCCAAATGTCTTTTATAGCTGAGGAATGCAGTTATTTTATATGCAACCTAAAGTGACTCACCTTTTTAGTTGGATCTCAAATTAACAGCTCTGATTTGATGCAAGTCCTCTTCATGTTTATTTATACTTGAAACTCGTCCCAAAGTTTCTTCTTCTCCTCCCTGACGTCGCTGCTCGCTCTCAGCGTGACCAATGACAGCCCCGAGGAGGCATCGTGGTAATTCCCTGCAAATGACAACTAATGAAGATGGTATTTCCCTTCATTACTTTGTGTGTTTGAGGGGGCAGGGCTGTTGGTTGATGCAAGCACGTGTCACTTTTGTTTTACTCTCGGCTGCTCTCCACTCATGGTTGGTAAATGAAATCTTTTCTCTCTCTCTCTCCTCCCCCCCCCCCTCTCCTCAGCACCTTCGACGGTCAGGGATGAGCGCTCTCCTCTCATGGCTGTATCAAGCGTGCGCTCAATTAGCATCGCATGGTAGGTGAGAGCCATTTTGAAAACATTTCTCATTACACCTTATCACTGGGGCGCAGAGGGGGGGCCAACATGAAGCAAATTAGAGGAGTGAATGAGAGACGGAGAGCGAAGGACGGGAGGGAGGGCTGGAGACATCAAAGTGTTCCCGCTCTATTTAAATTGAGTGATCTTGTGTGAAAGATCCCCACTACATAAAGATTAACCCCATCCTCTCTCCCACACACACACACAAGGCTAATATCACACACCCACATACCCTTGGATTTATGTGTCAAGGGTTAATAACTATAAGGATGAAGACGCTGGGGGGGGGTTCATATGGGGTGTTCCTGCAAATGTGTGTGTCAGCATGTATATGTAGAACGTGTTTATGTATGTATGCATGCGAGGATGTTTGCGTGTGTGTGTGAGGAGAGAGAGGGAGCGCACGCAAGCAGGGAGGTGGAGATCACACAGCAAGTGCGAGAGAGGCTCAGTTTCATCTCGAACCGACAGACTGACATGTTACAAATCCCACCAGCAGCAGCAGCAGCAGCAGCACTGAACAGACCTGCCAACACTCCTCAGGAAAAGACTCTCCAAGACACACACACACACATTCAGAGAGGCTGTGTGAGAGTTGATCTGTTGCCTGTTTTCCACCAGTTTCATCATGTCCTTTAGCTAAATGCAAATGTTGGTCCTTTTCAGTCGATTGTGGAATGTGAGAGTCGAGGTTGTGGCATCTGTGTATGTTTGAGCCTCTCACTTCCTGTGTGTCCCTGTGTGTGTGTAGGTGTGTTTCTCTATCTGTTTGTCCCTGTTGTCTTCAGTATATGAAAGAGTGTGTGTGTGTGTGTGCATCCTGTGTTTCCCCCAAGTTGCCTTTCACTGTGTGTGTGTGTGCCTGCTCAATCCTGCCTGGTGGATTAGTGACGTCGGCGGAACTCACCCTCTCCCTCTGATAAGGGCACGCGCCGCTGCCTCCCCGCTCTCTGCTCCCCGCGCTCAATTTCAGATAGTGCTAATGGAATCTGTCCTGCACGATTGTAATGCGAGCGAGACTCATTTTCCACGGAGCTTGGAGCTGTCAGCTTGGCACTATTGGGAGGGTTTGGGAGGAGGAGGAGGGGAGAGCCAGCGAAGAGAGGGTTGATGGGAGGACGAGGAAGGAGCGCCTGATGAGGAGGGTGTGTGTGTGTGAGTGTGTGTTTGTGTGTGTCTGACATATAGGCCTCCTCCCTCTTGTCAGGGAGCTGGAGCTTCCCACACACTGCCCATCATGGTGCATACCTGCATACACACAAAAAAACATTTCTGCTTCTACTGTGCACAGTCAACATATGGTGACTTCAGTTTATCACAGCTCAGGTTGAATTGCCTTTAGTTAAAGGGTCCATTTCCAAACACACACTTACTTCTTGTCTTGCCATGCAGATAGTTTTGGCTTGAAGTATCCAGGTTGTGAGATATCAACATTTTTCATAGGAACTATTTTGGTTAGTGAGTATTAAGCAGTTCCAATGAAAGTGCAGTTCTTTGGATTATCCAGAGAAACCAGAGCATTGTTTCTGATTGTTGTTGATTTAAAAATCAACCAATTTATTTGAAGCTGTGAGTGCCAGAGACAGATATTTAAACTTAGACAAATCAAACTGAAACTAAATATAAACTGAAATTATATAGGGTTTTTTGTAAATTGGGTGAACTGGTCCTTTAAATTCAAGCTGGCATCAGATTCAATGTGCATCTAAAACTTGAGCAGAGAAGATAAAACTGCCAACATTTTGAGTTTGAAGGTTCCTTCTTACAAGTAGCGTTTGCACAAAAAATATTATCAAAGAGTCAACTTTTTTAGTTTAGTTTTCTCTATGTATATACTGTGGAGACTGTTTCAGAATTACTTGACATCTGGTTTAGCATTTCTGCACTGCAATTTCTTGACACTTATATCTGGCCAATGTATGAGTGTGGCTCTAATTGTAAGCAACACAGCTGACACTGTTGGTGGGTGGGAAGCTGGTGAGGGCTTATATCCTGGTTTTTGCAATAGAAACTTCAGCTGGCTGTGGAAAGAGCTCTAGGGAAGTTATTACCTGCTTCAGTGTGGATTCCGTCTGGATTGTTTTGGCCAATGTAATAATATCACAAAATATAATAACTTTTTTAATTATAAGGTTAAAAGTAATAAGAGTGTACCCTCAACATTTTAATTGCATGACAGGCAAGTAATTACATTGTCAGTTTTCATTTCATATTTGTGTTACATTATCAGCAGTTATTACTACAATGACCTGTTAGAAGCATTTTGTAAGATGAACTAAATTTCCTGTCCTTATTCATGTGCATGTGTTTGAACCATAGACTATGTTTGAACCTGTATGATTTCTGTGCATCTAATGTGTGTTATGAAGTGGTTGTGTTTTAAACAGCAGCCTGCAGGTGGCAGTGTTTGCATGATGAAGAGCCTGAGAGCATAACTGCTGACCACTGGACCAGTTCTCTTACCTGAACTTTCCTCTATTCTTGCATTTGTACCTATCTGATCATATTCTATATTGTCTCTTATTCATCTTTGCTATTTATTTATGTATTCATATACCTACTTAGAATTAATTTTCAGAAGTCACCCACAGCCCTCCCTTCTTCACTAGAACTGATCATTTTTTACCTTTGTGAGCACCGATGCAACTAATTCCTGAACTAATTTCGAGTAATGGTTCTTGACATTTGACATTCAGTCCAGTCCAGACATACACAAGGCCAGAGAGTTCATTCAGTTCACAAGTCGCTATGTGATGCTCAGCCTCTTCCTGTCCCACTCTCTGCTCATTCAGTCCCACTCAGTCCAGGCAAGGAAATACCAATTTGGCAGCCCTACAGGGATTACTGTGGTAGTGGGCATTTTTAATCTGGGACAGACTGTGGCATTTGTCTGCACTTAAAACTGTCATCGGTCCTGCCCTGTCTATCGGCCTGTCGTCACGTCCCATCCTGTAAAAAAACCCCAAAAAAAACATGAAACACTGCTGGAGCTGATTAGACTCTTCAAAATAAATAAATTAAATAAATAAACTGCAACCTAAATCTCACAGCCAGGGGTTTACGAAGCCAAAGCCCCCATTACTGGTGCTCTACCCCCTGGGAAGAGTTTAGTGTCAACAGACCCTCCTTCTGTAGGGCTGGAGGAGGGTCTCCATCATATACATTAGATGACATGTATAAATGAAGGAAGAGTATTTTTGATGAACAAATAATGCATGAGAAGTTCATTCATGGTGCGACTTGTGCAGCTGACCCATAATGCACTAGTACGACCTGTGTGGTTGACCCTAATGCAACTGGAGAAAACTGCAAGCAAAGTGACAACAGCCTCTAATGGCCTCAAATCCAACGTTAAAGATAGTGTGAGGAGACGTATATGCTTCTGTACACACGCAAACGGCACACATGCAAAAGAGCATATGCTTAATCACCACTGGAGTTTCCCAGGAAATAAAAAAAAAAGGCCTCGGTGGATTAAATCCTTCGAGCTGAACATTAGAGAAGTGCAGAGTTCAGCTCTTACAGCAAAAAAAGGCAAATCATTATCTTCTAGAAAGAGGGAGCGAGAGGGGAAGAATCAGAGGTTGAAGGCGGCGGGCTGTGATACTGATGAAGAAAGGCGTCACGTTGCGAGGAAGACAGACTGATAAAAGAACGGAGCCATCGGCGAAGGAAGAGAGAAAGGGCCCCACAAATTGGCAAAGGCAAGTCAGGGTCTCTCTGCTTTGCATTTCATTTACATGGCTGGCCGTATCGACCAATCGGATTGGGAGCGGAGCCCGTGGCTTAGGAAGGCGAATAAAGACTCCAAATGCCTTCACTGCTCTCATCCCTCTCTCCCATAATACCCTGTCTGCCCTTCTTTTCTCTCGCTCCCTCTCTTTTCTCTCCTCACTGTCATAATACCCTTTCTCTCCCCATTCTCTGCTCTCTGGCGCGGCACTATAAGTAGACCCTGTCCGATGTGATAGTGGGATGAGGAGAGGGGAGAGAGGGAGAGGAGGGGAGAGGAGGTGAGGAGGAGGAGGAGGAGGAGGAGAAGAAGGGGAGCATGCAGGGATGACTTCTGCTGCCACCCACTAAAAGTAAAAGAAGTGAGCTTGTGCATGTGTGTGTTTGCGTTTTAGGATGGGTGCACGTGTGGTGGCCTTCAAAAAAAATGGTTTCAGATATAAACCAGACACAAGCAGAAGCACTTTTATCCAATGATTTTTGTTGTTGTTGTTGTTGTTGTTTGTGTGGGGCTCACCTGCATGACACACACAATATAACACCAGCGGAACATTGTGCTAACCTGTCAAATCCATTGCCACAGAGCACATACAAACACATGCACACCAAAAGAAGACATAACTGAGTAATTGATTTATAAATGCTTTATAATTAATGCTAATATCTGCATAATTACTTCACATATAGTAGATGGTGATTAAGACTGATAGCTATCATGTGACCTTTTTGATGTAGAATTGAGTTGCATTTCCTCAATGGAAAGTATTGGTACACACACACGCGCACGATGATACACTTCCCCTTGAATTCATTTGAATAATGACATGTAGACAGACACATTAGAAAAACCCATGAATGACCTCGGGCATTTCTCACAGGAGACATGCAACCACTTAACGCTTAAGCACACAACCACACACACTATCACACACAGACCTCGAGGGTATAATTTTGTGCCATATTACCAGTCGCGAGTCAAATGAAAGTTTTGGGAAAAGAGGTGGAGGATGAGACAGGAACTTATTCACTTTTGTCATAGATAATAACTATATCTATCACATTAGTGCGGCATATTTAGATGTGCCCTTTATGCAGCAGCAGCATTGTGATCTTTTGCTTTAGTTAAAGTAGCAATAGCTCGATGTAAAAATTCTACATCACAAGTAGAAATCCTGTTTCTAGAATTTTACTTTAGTAGATGTACAGAAGTAATATCAACAAAACCTACCTGTGTCAGTGTGATACACTAGATCCTTTTATTATAAATATAGTGCAACCTTGATGCATTTGTTCAAGCATATAAGCTCCTTGGCCTGGTCCTGAACCCACCAGAAAACACAGCTTCCCCTCCTGCAATACACATCACCAATTTAAGTGTGAACCACTAATTTTGCAGCCTCCTCTCTTTCAGAGCTGACAGAGACCAAAAAATACACCATCATATCAGCTGTGCCAGTGTGGCCTTCTCTCCAAAAAATGCTTGAAATCAGATGGACTGACACAGATCCTCTGCTCCCGAAAACAAGCAGGCCAGCGGCAATCTGGGGGTCAGGAAAAGGAGATGTAAGGGCAACATCAAGATCAACCTCTAAAAGTTCTACATTGTTCTTGTAGGAGTCAATAAAAGGATCTTTGACAGGCTGCAAAAGACAAGAGAGACACCCCACCAAGAAGGTCCACCTCCAACCACCGGCAGCACCATGCATCCAATCCCATACTGCAAGTTTGTGGTTCTGAGATTGGCCTCTTCAAATCATGGTGAGATCCACAAAAACAGTTGCTGATAAAAGTAATGATTACTGGACTCAAATTACTGATACAACAATGTGTAAGCAGTTGTTTAACATTCCTAGTCAGAATTAAGCTAATTTTAATATACATTGTTGGGTTTGTTGATCTATTACAATGCATCATATTTAAAATATTAATCTGCAAAGTAACAGTAACTTCAGCTGTTGAATAAATTGAGTAAAAGTACATAATTTTCCTTTGTGTAGTGAAGTAGAAATATGAAGCAGCAGAGAAAGGAAATACTCAAGTAAAGTACAAATACCTCAAAATCACCAAGTGTAGACAATGGTGTTTAAATGTTTTATTTTTTACAAACAATTGGTTTACTCAAACATTTAGACAAGAAAACTGCACAGTGAGAAATGTAGTCCAAGATGCTCAGGCATTTCAGTCCCTGGAGGTGTGAAAAGTATCATCATCAACAGAGCACGACGGAAAATGTGCTGTCATCTCAGCCAGCTTCATTACTGCCACTTCCCTCCATGCTGAGGTTAATCTTGTGGTAACACCTCACTCGTCATCGTCATTCATCACCTATATTATCCTCATTATCCTTTTCCCTGCCCAAACACACACACGCACGCACACACACACACACACACACACACACACACACACACACACACACACACACAGTGCCCCTCATTGCCGTTAATCATCAATAACAATACCTTATTTGTCAGGGAGGAATGTTTACAATAGGATGCCCCCCCCCAGGCGTGTGAGGCCCTCCCTCGACACCGCAGTGTGTCAGTGTGCCACCAATTACTGAGCGCAAACTGAATGAGGTCATAACGGGATGGGGTCATTAGCAAAACAAACCCGCCGACCCCGTGGGGCAAAAGGAGGCAAGGAAGAGTTGGAAGATGGTGGTAGAAGACCCCCCCCCCCCACAACAACTCACTATGACTGTACTTCATCAAGCTCAAGGCCTCTTACTCTTAACCACCATCCAACAAGTGTAAGAGGTGAAATGTTTTGACACACACAGTGCTGGTAGTTCATTTTTTTGGCTGTACATCAGGGGTGTTGGCATCCTTTTACATCACCTTACTATAATTTCTGTGATAGGTTCACTTCAAACACGTCTTTTAAATATATTTAGCTGACACTGAAGCACTGGGTTACATCATGCGTACAAAAGCAACTGTTACAGTGGTGACTATTAGATTTTACATGCAGGCAACTGATGGCTACTCTCAAGCCTGTGGATGTCTGTAATATTGCTGTCCTTTGTTTCATCACCAGTGACATTTTTCATTCATGTCTTGTAACACATTACTCACTGAAAACACTCAGTTTTAACATATATATATATATATATATAAAGCTGAAATTAACCTTATAACCTACATCCACATTAAACCGTAAAACTGCAACTTACCTGAGATTCCAAATGATGTATGTTTGTTTGGTTTCAGCTATTGCCTTTTTTGATGGATTGGATTTTTTTTTGAAGGGTACTTGAATTTTTTTTATCATTTACATGACATTAGAGGGCATGCAAGACACAGATTTAGAAAAACTGCTGAAAGCTGAGTTAGGCGCTAAGAAGGCAATGAAGACATGGAAATGCTTTTGCTCCTCATGACCAGCTAATTGAGTGTGACATTTAAAATGGTTGGAATGTCCCTTTAAATTACTGTGGGGAACTGAGTCAATGTTCTCAATAGATGTTAAATGTTAAAGATTGATTAAGTGATTGATGTAGTTAACTACAAAATTAATAAAAGTATAATAAAAATAATGGTACGTTTTTGACCTCATAAAGAGCAAACAAATGATTTATCATGCTTCACTGAATCTCTGTGGTCACTATTCTTCTCACACTTAAATCTTCATAAATAACACACAAAAGTTTGTTGTTTTTGTTTATCGCCTCCTCTGCTGTTGTTGTTGGTTGGTTGTTGGTTTCTCCATTTTGACGTCACAGTGTTTTTATAGTTGAAAAGTAGGACAGTAGATCTGTTGTGGGGTCACAGGAGCAGACATGGCAACACCCCCCCTCCAAACGCACACACGCAGACACATGTTAAAACCCACTCTAACAACAAGTCAAGTGAATGGTGCAATAAGCCTTCTTCGATAAACACACACAAAAGTGAATCCATGGAATACACACAGCTCCAAGCCTCTCCTCCCGCACCTAACAGCATCAGTCAACATTAACATAAACATCATCTGCCACGTCGTGCGCTGCGTCCAGAGTCATTATTTCCCAAACTATGAAAATATTGAAGATGCTACAAGCGATTAGCGGTGAAGCTGTCCGGTGTGTGTCCTTTGTTGGCCGAGGGCATATTTGTGTTTGTGTATCTCCATTGTGACGCGTGTAATCCGCATGCTCTCTAATCCCAGAGCAGGTGGCCAGGCGTGTGGCGGCTGTGGGGGTGCAGAGAGGGCACACGCCTCCTGCTCCCCTAAACACACACGCTCGCACACACACATGATTGATCCATAAACCCAGAATCACATCAATGCTTGCTCCACGTTCTCGTGCTTTATATTAACGCAGGGGAGAGGACACCCATAGAGACACACACCTGCACTCAGTCACACACACCGAATGCTCACAAACACACACACGCTCTGTTACAAGTAACTGGAGGAAGATCTCCGCAGGGCAGCACGCGCCAAAGTTTCCAGTCGCCTCCTCGCGGCCTGCGTCCACGACAGACACGCTCGCCTGCAGGAGCTCAGTGCTGCCCTGAACAGGTGGGCCGAGACGAGGCGGGGCAGGGAGAGAGGCATCTGTCAACAAACTCTGCATCCATCCTCCACTGTACGACCTCTCCATCTGCCCAGAGAGACACGGCGTGAAGGGGAGGGTCAATCATGTAATGGAAATAAGGAGACTGGAATCAGCAGGCCTGTCCTGAAGCTAAACTATTGTGTTTTGGAATTATCTTCATAAATCATGTACCATTTGTCTCTAACTGTCAAAACACAAATGCCATTGACATAAGTGGAGTTACATAAGATTTTCTGCACTGTATGGTTTTCTGACAAGCAATGGGAGGCCCCTTGACCTTTGACCTCTATATTGTAACACCAGTACAGGAGAGGTTTGGCAGTTAGTTAACAAGTTGTCCACTTAGCGAGCTGTTGGCACTGATGTGACCTATATATATATATATATATATATATATATATATATATATACACACACATATATATATGTGTGTGTGTGTGTGTGTGTGTATGTACTGTATATACTCTGTGTGTGTATCTGCAGAGAGTGACAGTCACATTTTTCAGTACTGAATTTGTATATTTATTCTGAAAAAAAATAGCATGACCTCTGGGTTTATCCATGTTTTGAGGTTATAGTTGGTTAAAATTATTTCGTATTATTTGAGTGTGAAAGTTGACAACTGAGCAAACTCCGTCCTCTGAAAAAGACCTTAAACTGCAAGTGGAAATAAAGGTAAAAAGCTCCAGAAAAAAGCTAGTAAGTGGACCATGAGTTGTTACCTTTCATTTCTTTGATGTTTGACATTGTGATTGGCTGACTTTTCCACTTTTTCCAAATCTTTTTAGTATCAAACTCTCAAACAGTCAAATGTGCCAAAATGTCCATAGAAACATCTCTCAAATTTGCTTTCACAATTGGTATTGCTTTAAGGTTAAAGGTTAAGGTTAGGTGAGGTTCTCCTCACTGTCTTCCAAAGTTGTCTGATAAAAGTGGTCAGTCCAGGCTCTAAATGTGATATTGATAATGACTTTCATTTTTGGATTAATACATACAGTATTTCCATATGAGCAGGCTCATGTTTGAGCTTTTAGATTTGGACTGTGTTGCATCAGGAACCTTGTTAACATTCAAGTTTTAGAGGGTGCCAACCATATATTTCAAGTTTAATGATTTCAACAACACATCACACTGTAAGATAAGATAAGAAATGAAGATAAGTTTTTCATTTCATCAGTTATAGAGCGACTCACTGCCTCCTCCTCAATGTTCTATAGCTTCCTCGACAAAGCTTCACTCAATCATGTTTGCGTCAAATGCTTTTTGCCCCGGCGGCTTATGGATGTAAATTTGGCCATTAAATGCATGTAATCTGTTATTACAACATCTCCCTTTTGCTCTTATAAGGAGATTTATGATTTTTTTTTTCTGGCTAATGGTCTGTTCTCATAAGGGCACAAGTGCTTTGTTGGCTGAATGTCCACTGTCGACATAATCCAGGGTTGTAAGGTCCTCAAGCTAAATGGATGCTTCGAAAAAAACAGAAAGAAAGACACATTAACTAGGCACTAACTTTATGTAAAGCACTAATTCTCTAATGGCAATTCATTTTTTTTATTTTTTTTTTTTTACATATGCTGGATTTTCTCTAAACCTGTAATCAGCTTTCTGCTTTATGTGTGTGCAACATATGTGCGTTTTTACACTGCTATATTTCCTCAAATGACAATATCGAAGCATTATTAATATTTTGGCTCACACAAGTAACTCCAAGCCATCTGGTGGAGACACCCAGCTCAAATCCCAGCACCACTCAATTTAGTTTAACATCTCACTAATGTTTTTCTATATAAGAGGTTTGCATACATTCATAACAGGCTCATGCCTTGAAAATCAGTTAATTCTACATAAATTGAGTTATTATTGAGTTAGATTAATGTACAGATCATGATAGAAATCAGATACGTTTTTATGATTTTAAAGCAGGGCCGCACTCATTGTGGAGTCTATAAAGGGGTTTTCTTAGCCTGCAGGGTTTTTCCACTCAAAATGATGATTAAGAGAAATCAAACAGCATTTAATTGATTTAAAAAGGACTTAAGAAAAGATAGGGATGCACACATTATAGCCTGTGGCCTTCATCTGCACACAATGTACTTCCATGTTCTTCAGACACTCTCACAGAAAAGCTATAAATGTATGTTAATTTTTATCTGGTATGAAAATGATTTTGCGTTTGGCAGAGTGTCCCCCCTCCTCACAAGGAAATTAAAAACATGCGTGCAGCGTGCCACGGTTGTAATACGAAAATAGCATCAACAGAAGGCGAAAGCAGCCACTATTATTGGAGAAGCACTCAGGGGGTCCAGTTAGTAAGCATTTTCTGCAGCAATTTCCATCATAAATTGGACAAGAGCCAGAAAAAAAAGCTTTTAATAAAGCTGCTACACTCCCCCCTAATTTTATTCACAATAACACCAGACTCTCCAGGGGAACCTGAGACACCTCAATCAACAATGTTTTATATCTGAAGTACTTGAGATTAACAATTTCATGTTGACATTTTGGCTTCATTTGTATCCTGTTTGATGACACTATGTACATGCAAGCGCCTCCTCAAAAACATGTAAGAATATTGATAATCAAAATTACATTAATTCACCCTTTGGACACACATAAATCACCTAATTTAATTACTTGGTATTGACTTAGCTTCAGTGATGGAATCTAGGTACATTTTCTCTAAAGTTACTTTGACTTTACCTGAGAATTTTCTACCCCGATACATGTTAGGTGGAAATATTGTACTTTTTACTACACAACATACACTGGCAAACTTTCAGAATTTTACTTTAAAAAAGCTTATGATACATTTCTGCATTGTTTAGATTAGTGGTTGACTTGTTGGTTGGTTGACTTGTGACTCCTTATTAAAATTCAGCGTCTGTGACCTGACACAAGCACACCATAGTAGTGATGTGTGGATCAGTACTGAAATATTGATACCTCCGATACCAGATCTTTATGCTCTAATATCAGTTTTCAATATCAATACTTTTAATACTTAAGTCATTTGAGGTAATGTATAACATTGACAGAAACACAGTGGAAAGTAACTAAACTATTGAGATCTTGTCTAAATGACACGGTTGGTGGGAAGGGAACTACTCTTCCTTCCACCTGGGTAAGTGCGTAATACATAGGGCCAGTGATTTTACTACTTTTCCCCCCCAATATGTTTAATGGCATTTTTTTCTTTTCCCACAACATACAAAACATAATTACATGTTCCCCTGTGTTTTGGCCTTTAAGTGAGGCCAACAATTCCGGCTTCTGCAAGTTAATAAATGGCTCCCAAAGCTGGGCAAAGTCTTTCTGCTTGTCTTTAGCAATGTAAGTTAGTCGTTCCAGACCAATACAGTTTAGTTCCTTAATCCACATCTTCACTAATGGAGTATCCTCTTCCAGTACAGTGCAACAGTCCTCCTGGCTTGTAGAAGTCCAAAGTCCAATGATCTGATCTGTTTCTGTGTTTGTGTAAAGTCCTCCAAATATATTCCAAGAACTGAGTTTGACATTTAAACGGATTTTGATGTTAAACACATCTGACAAACATTTTACAACATCCCTCCAGAAGTTTTGAATCTTTGAACATTTCCATAGACAGTGTAGAAGACTACTTTTCTCATTTAAACATTTAGTACAGACATTGGGAGACATGTAATAAAGTTTAACAGGGGTAATGTACACTCTCATCAATCATTTATATTGGAGTAGTTTAAATCTTGTATTGTCTGTTTTTGTGCTTTTAAACAGGCATCATTCCAGCCATCTACAGTAAAGTCCTCTTGTATATCTGTTTTCTAGTCATGTAATTTACCATGTGTTGATTCTTTAGGTCATCAGGATTGTATAATATTTAGATAGGTGTCCCTTCCAGCAGTGTGATTTCCTCAAGTTTTGATAAAGGTGGAATAGACATGACATGCTCAGATTGCTTCTTATTTGACACTTCTCACATAATTGATCAAAAAAAAGTAAAACATATACGTAAAGGTCCTTAATTTTTTTGTGTACCTTTTATACTCCATGACCTAAATTCATTTCTCCATATAGGACTATATTGAAACAATGCCGCCATGTCACCGCCATGTTTGCTCACGTGCAGCATGACGAACTGAAAGTGTATTTTTCAGGAAGGGGTTTTTAATGCGTTTTTTCAATATTTTAGCATCTGCGGAGTACAAATATAAATTTAGTGATAAGTGATTCCTTTATTCTTCCAGTGTGTGACAGGAGGCGTGGCTGGTTTCCTTTCCCCTCCCTGAGACCTGGCAGATGAGGCGCACCTGTTCGCAATGTCCTCAATCAACCCTCCCATATAAGGCTGGTCCGGACTTCACTCTGGCGCCAGGTTTTTCAGTCACGCATTCTCTAGCGGTATTGTCTCCATTGGTCGTCAACTCATGCTACGTTTTTTAAAGAAAGTTTTTGCCTCGTGTTATTTCCTCCTCGTACGCACCACGTGCTTCTTCTCCAGATCCAGATCCAGTCTCCCGTTCAGCGCGCCTCTCTGCCAGCCTTCCTCCTGGGTCTCCTTGTCTACGTTTCCCCCATCTCCAGCCACCTCCACCTCCTCCGTCTCCAGCCAGCCAGCCGCCTGTCACCGTCTCCTGAGTTTTTTTCCTTCAGTGTTTTTTGTTAATTAAAGACGTTTTCTTCTCTGACTCAGTTGGTCCACACACAACTTTTCCATAACAGATTTAGTTTTATTAATTTTGTATCCAGAAAACTTTCCAAAATGCTCGATTAATCTCATGGGAATGCTTCTTCTTCTTCTTCCTTTTTTTTTTTTTTTTTTTTTAAGATTTGTCAGGAAAAATATACCATCTGCAAAGAAAGAAATGCTTAATCCTGCATGTGCTCTTGCTGCCATGGCTAGAGGTTCCATTGCTAACACAAACAACACTGGACACAGGGGGCAACCTTGTGTGGTTGATCTGAAAGGCTCTGAAATGTTGCTATTAGTTAGGATTTCAGTGGTTGGATTTGCGTAAAGTAACTGAATCCATTTGAGAAAAGTTTACCCAGTCCATATCTTGGGAGTACTTCAAAAAGATAACTACATATTCCACATATGGAAATAAAAAGAATGTACTTTTGTATTGAGTGTTTTGATGTTTTCTTCATGTAGTTTTCTGGGTTAATTAAACAGAAATATAAGCATAAACGTTCTTAAAGGTTTTAAGTGGAGCAATTGGAAAAAGCAATTGAAATAATACATTATTTAAAGTTTAATCAACTTGGAATTTAGTGTATTGAACTTAAAAAACTAAGTGTAATCACTGTGCAAAGCAAGTGATATTACAGATGATTTTAAGTTTAATCAACTTGACATTCAGTGTATTGAACTCAAGCTTTTAAGTTAAATGCACTCAAGCTTTAAGTCCATTTTACTTTCTTTTTTAAGGCAACCGGTTTCCTCAGATTTTTTAAGTAGAGTCAACTTAAATGGGTTTACAGTGTACTGAGAGCGTTGCAGTGTCTTTTGCATCGTATCTCATATGCAGGATTTTTAAAACTCTAAGTCTCATATTGTGATAACCTTGTCTTTTCTGTACAAAACCTTGTTGGTTGTCTATTATTAGTTGAGGCATATGTTTATGTAGTCTTCTTGAAAGCGTATCTTTGTAGCACATCCCATAGGCTTATTCTTCTGTATGATGAGCATTGAGTTTGTGGTTTGTTTGATTTTAATATTAAACTTATTGTAACTAGTCTCAATGAGCCTGGGAGTGTTCCTAAAATAAATGATTCTTCATACATGTCAAGAAGTGGTTTTACAAGTTTTCTTTTGAATGTTTTATAAAATTCTATTGCCCGTCCGGTCCGGGTGCTTTACCACTATTTATATCCCCTATGGCTTTACAAAGATCTGTTGTTGTTAATGGCCTGTCCAGTGCTGTTTTTTCGTCATCTGATGAGGTCTGAAATTGTAATTGGTCAAGAAATACATTCTGTGCGTGTCCCTATCGTCTGTATATTCTGATTTGTATAATTACTTGTATAATATCCCTGCATGCTTTCTCACCTTGGTAATAATGTTTGTTTGGTCCACATTAGATTTTTGGCAACTTTATCCCTTGTTAATTTATCATAATTGACATTCATGGCCTCCAGGTCGTGTAACTTTTCAGGGTCACTTGTGACGTTTGTGGAAAAAACAAAAAGATGACTAAACAGTCCAGGTGGGTGCTGAGGCTGGATGGTAGGTGACAGCAGATGAGGAAGAACACAGGAGACTAAGTAATGCATGTCTGATGCGATCAAATGTGATTCCTGTTGAAACACTATTTTGGATTTGAGATATTTTATTCTATTTAAAACATCGCATGGCAACATTTAACATGTGCATCTGATAGAATAGAGTTTAATCTGGTCAAATTGTGTAATCCACGAGATGAAGTCACTCTAAACATTACACGGCTTAACACAGATAGAGAGGGTCATGAAGAGTTAAGGCAGTGTACTTTTAACCATTTACCATATTCCTCAACGGCCAGTCTGACAGGAGTACAGAAACACTATTGTTTCATTCATTTAAATGAGATTCCATGACTGTTGTTTGTTGCGGATGAATTATGTATGTGTTGCTGTGCTGATATGTGATAGACATCGTCTCTCGGGGAATGTAGGACACACAGGCCTACTTATGCATAACAATAGTCTTCAGTTATATTCTCACCAACAAATTGGCCGTTTATCTCCCATGTTCTTTTCTTCATGAAAGAAAGTACATTCAGTTCATCTCGCGCTTTTTTATGCATCTGCTCTCAAGAAATCAGGTCCACATCCCACTTTACCAAATGGCAGTTATCCAAATATGCAGGACTGATGCCCTGCTGTCCCACTACTTTCACTAATTCTTTCTTCTCCCAAAACAAAGTCATATGCCTGTCAGTGAAATTGTGCAGCTGATAATAGCACTGGCCTATTTAAATTAACTCTGATAGGCTTGTTTAAATCATGAATTGTTCATCATAAACATTTCTTGATGTTTTACGTCATGCCTCTCTTCTCTCCAGACAATAACTGACATGTTGGTTTGTTCCCATGTATTGGTCTGACTCAATAAACAATCACTGTCCATAAGCTGACTGCAAAAAGAGTGGTGCAAAACAGGATGCATGATATGGTTTTTCAAAGACCATACACACATATTTTCACATCTAAATCTGCCATTACTAATATGGATTTAGATGGATTCAGGTGTTCAGACATGCCTGTGGTTTTTAAAAAAAAGGGATTTTATGAGTTTATTCATTTGCTAATTTGACATTTCTATTTAGTCATATAAGAGTGAGGTGAAATATCACATTCAATAATAGATAGATAGATAGATAGATAGATAGATAGATAGATAGATAGATAGATAGATAGATAGACTTTCTTCATCCCAAACTAGGAAATTGGAAAACTACCTTATTATTATTGTACTTCCATATTGGCTGTACCTGCAACTACAAACAGACTCTTTCCACACTATATTTATCATATTAATATCATGATAAATATGTGTATATAGTACATAAAGATATACAATGGAGCCATATATTCAATAGATGGTATGTGACAAATGCATCTTTATGCCTACCTTTCAAAGTAAATCTTTTGAAATGGTTTTGATTGAATTTAACTTTTAACTTAGGAAGAAAATGAGGAACAGGTAATATGCCATAAATAAAAAAATGCATTAAAAAGTCACAAATATTAGTATCCGAACAGTCTCAGTATTTATCTGCTTGCATTGTGTTTCTGTCAGCAGTTAACAGGGGGACAGTCTTGCAGTGCAGAGGATTCACACACACACAAACACCCCTCGCCTACAGCCTGCCTCTCCCCGGCCGCGGTGAGGTGGTGCCGCTCGGGGGGAAAAAAGCTCAGCCTCGGAGCGACGGTGGACAAAATGAACGGTGGCCTCGGCCAAGAGGAGGCTTCCGAGGTTCGTTTTCTTCCTCTTGTTTAACATCCTCAAATGTGATGAGAGGATTAATGAAGCGCGTCTGCCGGACCCATATGTCCTCTTAAGTGCCGCTCGTGCCTAATTGAAACCGGGCGGATCCTCCGGGGCCCCGGTGATCCTGCAGGACGGGCCCGGTCTGAAGACTGCTGTCAGTGGACCTGCTCAAACTCTGGGACCAAGACAGAAACACTTTGTTATAATTCAAAAAATATGAAAATAAATATCCATTCCATCTCATGAACAGGTGTCAAAAATCAGATCAGTTTATTTATTAGCCAATTATATTCGATTGGGATAGTTTTTTTTAAATCACAGAACGTAAGAGCTCCAATCTATCTAGAATCACCTCATAGGACTGAAATATTGATTAATTATAGCCATTAGCCTACTTTAGTCAGGCCTATTTTTTCACATGAATTATTGTGCTCTTCCTCAACTTCAAGTTTTATTAACTTTATCTATTTATTTATTTATTTATTTGTCTTCAATAATGTATTTATTTAGGTCAATTTTTTTAAAAGCTTGTGCCAACTCCAAACCCTTTATCATGGTTACATTTTTCCCATTATTGAAAATATCCAGTGTTAACCATGAGAATGAAAATAAAATCTAAAAGGCTAGATTTATCCTCATGTTTAATAGAGTGCACCCCAGATAATAGTCAGTGTTTATTTGTATTGTGTCTGTGTCATTTGGTGTTAATTATAAGAAGCCTCTCTGAAAATCTCCTGTCACATCCTAATTAGATCCATAGCTGGAGTCTTCTTCTTCTTCTTCTTCTCCTTCTTCTTCTTCTTCTTTAATCCGTGCATGAGCTGCTGGACCTGCTCAGGATCATATACTCTCCCTGTTTAAAACCCCAGAGAAGCTGCATGGCTTTATGGGAACACAAATCCATATACAGGGCTAATCACAATCCCTGCAACAGATGCCTCAATCCAATGATAGAGATGGTTGTATTATAGTGACTCCTTCATCAGCTATGAACCAAAGGACACAATTTGAAGCTGAATATGATTTTGATATTAGCAATGATGCGTGAATCTACTGTAATTTGTGATGATTAAAGTTTCAGCAACCACCTGCAGATTGATGTGTTTAACACTTACTCATGTCTTTTTTCTTACATGGATCACAAATTGATTTATTGTTTCTTAACATCCCTGTCTGCTTTGATTTCTGATTTCTTTAGTGTGTCTTTAAACTCATGTTTGGCCCTGGACTCTCTCACTTCACATGCCTCCCGTGTGAACTGGCCAGCGGTGCGCCCTGATCCAAAGAGCAGCCGTCAATAAAAATGTTGGATTATCCTCTTTATGAGATGGGATTAACATAGCTCTGCCATAATTCACATTCCTCCCAGCCCGGGCTGAAATCGTGGACTCTGTGTAGGCGTGAAAAGCAGACGAAAAGTGGATGGAGTTTTTGCACTGCTGGCACTTTCAATGTAAGATGTACACCAAAGTAACAAGTTTGAAAATGTAAATAAGCATGTGGGTAAAATGAGAGTGGTTGTGGTGTGTTTGTGTGCAGAGACAGGGGGAATAAACACAGATGGATTTACACATGCAGCAACAGTGTTGGGTCAGGTCAAGTGGTCTTTATTGTTATTCAGTGTGTTTTGCGGCCTTCTCACCTCACTTTACAGCTCAAAGTGACCTCACCTGCTGCTGGCTCCAAATCCTGCAATCCCTATTTCACTCAACTAATAATGTCCTTATAATAATTTACCATTGAACACTCGAGACACGGAAATAAACCTATCAAAAAAAAATTCACAGCTGGGTTTTTGTGGAGCCGAGAGAAGAAAACAAAAATTGCATACATGTAGCAGAGCACAATTTTAAAAGAAATCTAACACAGGAGTGGGGAAATAATAATTCAAAAACACATATTTATGAGCACACGCACTGATTGTCTCTTGTAACTAGTCTTAAACATTTTTCTCATAAATTAATAGTGCATCCAGGTTCATGTCAGAGCTGCTCTCTCTCTCTCTCTCTCACACACACACACATACACACACACACACACACTTTGATCAAAGGGGCCCTTCAGTGTGCCAACAAAATTAAAAAAAAAAAGACAAGAGAGTCTTTAAGGAGCTTAACCTGACCTATTCCTCCAACTTTCTCTCCTTTGATCCTTTCTTTTTCTCCTTTTGGGTCAACACATTTGTTCCGAGTCCTTGATCAAAGTTGGGGGGGAGAAGTCAGTCTGAATGTTCAATAAATTAACCCAACAAGTGAGACAGTCCTCTTCTGCTCTGCCAGAGGTAGAAGTTGGATAAAAAGCCACACTTGCTTGCTCCCAATCTCGGGTTTGAATTTGCCTGTTTGTCACGATTGTCCCTTTTTTTTTTTTAATTCTCTCACAACACTTGAAACTTCCAAGCTGCCTGGTCTTTATAATCCAAACAGTCTGCGTTGAAGTTGAGCTTCCATGAGGAGGCTGTCTGCTCCTTATAGTCCAGGCAGTCCGCGGCGCCGCTGAAGCCCAGACCCGCCGCCCCGTACGCCTGCGAGGAGAGGGAGGGCGCCGGGCTCAGGTGGCTGGACACCCCGCTGCCGCCCATGGGGCTCATGGCGGAGCCGGCGGCGGAGAGCTGGTGGTGCATAGGCGAGAGGTAGGAGCCGCAGTCCATGCCGGTGAAGTAGGAGGAGGAGCCCGTGTAGCCCTGGTTGTAGCCCGACGCCTGGGTGTAGGTCATGGGGTAGGAGCGCTGCATGCAGGAGGAGGAGGAGGTGGACAGAGGGTCGGACAGAGGGGAGATGGAGGCCGGGCTCCAGATGGACACCGGCGCCGCGCTGCTGCTGCTGCTGCTCACGGCCGGGAGCGAGGTGCTGGAGGGCGGCGTGTACTGGCCGCTGGCCCCGCTCTCCGAGCTGGCCTCTCTGACCGGGGAGCCCTTCTTCTTCACCGGCTTGCTCACGGCCTTGTTCTGCACCCCGCTCTGGGTCTGCTGGGCCTGCTGGCGGTGCTTGGCTCGTCGGTTTTTGAACCACACCTGGAAGAGAATTCCATTTAAATCAACCCATTTTAGATTTAGATTTAAAGACAATTTAAGGATTGCACTTGTTGTTTGTTTTCTGTTTCTAGGATTAGTGTAATCGCTGTAACGGAAACATTAATAAATTAGAGGCTATTCAAGCTATCATGAAGTCAAATCAAAAATAATTCTCTTTCCATCTCAGGTAACAAATGCGCATTTTTTTTACTCATTTATTTATTACAAATATTCATAGATTTTTACATGGTTTTGGTAATAAAGCAGGTATGTTTTTTTCCTATTCACCTTAGCCATTGTTTACTTTATATTGTAAATATATAAACCTTATTCTAAAAGTAAAAAGGTGTCTTACTTCTAAACTGACTTAAAAAGACTAAATATAATGGTCTCTATAACCACTTGAACAATAAAGAGGACACTTTGCCCTCAAGTGTCTCGCCTCTCAGAGACAAATGACTAATTATCGACCTCCCCTGAATGAACTGTGAAGTGTGTGTGTGTGATGGAGACTCACCTGCACTCGGGATTCGGGCAGGTTGATCTTTAAGGCCACCTCCTCTCTCATGAAGATATCCGGGTACCGAGTCTTTCCGAACAGGTTCTCCAGCACGTCGAGCTGGGCCCGGGTGAAGGTGGTCCTCTCTCTCCTCTGTTTGCGAGGGGTTGCTGGTGAGAAGAGGGGGAAACCAACCAGTGATTATGGGAATAAGAAATGCAATAATGAAGCTTTATAAGTTCACTTCCATATATCAAATATAATCTTAAATAGGTGAGTATGTTTTTATAAATGATATTAAAACTGCATTGGAAAAAGTAATGGAAATAGATGATTGTTTAAAGGCCTTTTATTTGACTTTGTTGCCTGAAGATTAGAAATAAAATAGTCTTTTTTTTATTGCACATCAACTATCCAAGCAACCTGATTTTTTATTTCAATATCCAGATGGTTGCACCTTTATATTACCTTGGTATCCCACTGAAGGATGCAGCAGGTCCACTCCTGAGGTAGATAAGCTCAGTCCGTTCACCGTGTACGGCGGCTGCTTCAAGTAGGACATCATGCTGGCGGCCGGACGAGGGGCTCCAAGGAGGAAAAATAGGAAAAAAAAATAGGGCCAAAAATATCGTGTTTAAATCCTCTCTTCTCTCCCGTTTGGTGTTTCACGTCCTCTGGATCAACCTGGAGCACAAAAACAGGAAGGTTTTTCAGCTGGTTTGGTGCGGTCTGGCTTTTACGCACAGCCTTTTTACGCACAGCCTTTACGCACGGCGGCGGGGTTATGAAGTGGGCGTCCTCGGGCTCGCCGGGCTCTTAAAGGCGAGTGGAGACCCCCAGCTGTCCCTGCTGGACTGAGGATGCTCCGTCTGGCTGACAGGCGTTTACACCATCACCCCCACCACCACCACCACACATACACACAAACCGCTAGTATAACCCCGCCCCGCCCCCTCCTCCTGCCCAAACACACTCCTCTCCTGGTTCCACCAAAACAAAACATTGTCGTTAAAATGCGCACACTCGCTGGGCCCCAACCGGGCTCTCAATTAGCATATACCCACAGGTTAGGAGAAGCTAAATAGACAGCTGATTGGGGGGCCATTTGCAGAAACAAAGCCCACTGTTGACCGATAAGTAATGCTGATAACAAAAGACTTTAGGGAACACACAAAGAGGCCAATACTGCAAACTGCGCCTCATTCAAACACAACCGAGCAGCTTCATTTCTCTATCTGCGGCCTTTTGTTGCTTTGGGCTAAAACCCTTGTACATTCAAATGGGGAGAAATTAAAATAGGCAGCCAAGGACAACTTTAGCAACTCAGTAGAAACACGGAGGCAAAAATCCCCCCCAAAGTGAATTCTGACTTATTATGGAGGAGACTCCCCCTCCTCATGTCCTAATGAATGACTCCCGGTAATTAGATTTGGAAGGTGAGACTATCGAGAAGTGTTGATTAGAGAGGAGCACTTAATCTTCATCTAAACAAACAGGGAGATGGGCCGCTAAAAATGTGTCTCCAGGTACTGTGGAGAAAAGTTTTCTTTTAAATCGGCGTCATATTTTACTTCAAAAATTATTGAGCTCTGTTGCTGCAAAGGTTTATCTAAAGGGGGTTTATTAATTAACATGTTAAATTTCAAATAAGCAAATTATTCACACGTTTGCAAAGACAAAAAAACACAACACTGCGGCCTCAGCAATATTCTGCTCTTGTAGGAATATTATATCATTAATAAATCAACATTAATATTATCACAAAGTACACGAATATTTTCTGAGGCAAATGTGTAATTTCTAGCCTATTATAAAAAATACTGTAGGTGTATTTTAGGAGATTAAATGAGGACAATATTAATGAATGTGAGTATTAGAGATATACATTAGCATCTAAGAGTTACATAAAAAATGGTGAAAAATGCTCATCTTCAAATTATTTATTTTTTCCAACCATCAGCCCAAAATCCAGACTCTACTCTCTTTATTTAATCGCATAAATGACAAAGAAAAGCATCAACATTTAAGAAGCTGGAATCAGCAAATGTTTGACTTTTTTTTGCTTGAAAAAATACTGAAACGATTAATCGATTATCAAAACATATTTTATTGCTTATTATTATTTTTCTGTCGTAGATAAGCTTACTGTTGGGCCTAATTGGAAAAAATGTTATTAAACACATGAAAACAAATTTTTTAATAAGCCTAATATCATTATTATTTTTTTACTAATAGCTAATTAGTGTATGTGCCAGATGCTGCTGTCTGAGGCCTGTCCTAACGTTTTCCACTCACACCTACCTGTAGAATAAAGTTCCCAGGATCCTCCTCTCCTCCTCCTTTTAATAGAGCCAATAACGGACACTCCTATACTCAATCTGTCACTACCGGTTGCTCCTCATCCGTTCAATAATAAATACCCTGCCCGGCCCATTAATTATTATTGGCTACAGGAGATTTTTTTTTCTTTCTTTCTTTCTGTAAGAAATTAACGAGATAATCCGGACGGCACGCGCTGGCCTGATTAGGGCTACAGGACGCCAGCCACGACTCCGCATTCAGGCCTCCTTAATTTTCTGCGTCACGAAAATAAAACAAAGCCTGGCATTGTGTTTATCAGACCAGCTGACTGCCAGACAACCAACCCCCCCCCCCCCATAACAGCCCCCCCACCCACGCATACACACACACAACCCCAGCACAAGCAACAACTCACTTTCCCAAACCGACACATTATTATTATTANGCTGTCTGAGGCCTGTCCTAACGTTTTCCACTCACACCTACCTGTAGAATAAAGTTCCCAGGATCCTCCTCTCCTCCTCCTTTTAATAGAGCCAATAACGGACACTCCTATACTCAATCTGTCACTACCGGTTGCTCCTCATCCGTTCAATAATAAATACCCTGCCCGGCCCATTAATTATTATTGGCTACAGGAGATTTTTTTTTCTTTCTTTCTTTCTGTAAGAAATTAACGAGATAATCCGGACGGCACGCGCTGGCCTGATTAGGGCTACAGGACGCCAGCCACGACTCCGCATTCAGGCCTCCTTAATTTTCTGCGTCACGAAAATAAAACAAAGCCTGGCATTGTGTTTATCAGACCAGCTGACTGCCAGACAACCAACCCACCCCCCCATAACAGCCCCCTCACCCACGCATACACACACACAACCCCAGCACAAGCAACAACTCACTTTCCCAAACCGACACATTATTATTATTATTATTATTATTATTATTATTATTATGCTTTCTTTATATAATCATTATTTTCAGTGCAAATCAGCGATAAATAAAAATGCAAGTTGTGACTGCAAATTTACATCATCAATATTGAACCTTATTTTCTCATTTTTTACTCCTCATATTTTTTTTTCTAAAAGTGTAAAGTGCATGTGATTTAAGATAAAACAGACCCACAACTTGACCTGAGCTGGGTCTGCCCTCCCTTCCCCTGCATGCATGAATACATCCAGGCTCTCTAGTCCAGCATCCAGCAGTTTAAAGTGTATTATCTGGACTTGTGGACTTTCTGCACCGTCCTGCTATTAATCGGCTGAGTGGCCTCCTTTTTTGCCTGCAGCCCAGAGAGGCGAGAGAGAGGGGGGAGAAAAGTTTGAAAGCACGCCCACCCAATTACCTCCCTGTGGGCTATCTGCATCTCCATCGCACGCAGCTCCTGGTGGCTAAAATAAAAAAGACCCATCTCACTTCAATGCAATTGCACGAAAAAAAAAAATACAAACAGCCAAAGTTGAAGAAATCACTTACTTCAGTTGTCAGGGTTTTTTCCCCCTCTCTCTCGCCTGTGCACAGTGGCTTTGATTGGTCTCCTCCCTGGTAAGCTTGTTGGATGCGGATAATACTAAGAGATGCTGGGTATTTATGGAGAGAGAGAGAGAGGAATTTTAGCAGCCAATGGAAATGAGAGAAAATATGATGGGCAGAGGTGTGAGGGATGCAGCAGCTGGAGAAGTGGCCTGGTGGTGGCAACATCACATCCAAAAGCATCATATTGTGCTACCAGTTCTTTATCATTTAAAAACAAAGAATTTACTATAGAGATCTTTCTCAGTAGTAAATAATTAGGTCTACATTTGATTTTCAGGCCTAGAGGTGTCAATAAAGCTGCGGTGCACTGAACAACCAATCAGAATGGAGCACCTGCAAACTGGAGATTAAATCATTTTGTTCATAATAACAAGCAGAAGATTAAAGCTGCAGCTTGTAGATTTAATTGTCAAAATGAGCTGAGCAAGCAGAAGTGAAGCAGTGTTTTGTAGAGAGAGAGGTGAAAATAACTTCTTGGGGATCTGTCACGGTTTGATTCTGTGTAACCCTGTAAAGGAGATTTAAGGGGAGGGAGGCCTGTGAAGCTGTAGGTCTACATCACCTCCTCCCTCACCAACACCACCTCTGTTTGTTGTAATTAAAATAAAAAATATGAAGAAAAAAAATATGCGCTGTTTTTGCTGTTTTGTGACACACTTGACAAAATTTTGAGGATTTTCTTTTGTGTGTTGTATTTTATTTTATTTTATTTTATTTTAAATAAAATGCCTATATGAATAGAACTAATTCTGCTCTGGTCTTCCTGCTGATCCGCAGTGTTGTAGCAAATCCAATTGTCCCAATTCAAATGCCATCTTTAAAAACCGGTTTCATTCCATGCTGACAAAACTTTGGCCTCAGCAGCCCTGGATGCAGGTTTTGATTAATGCTCCCAAACAAGCAGCAGGTTAGAGAACTAATTAGGAGTCTACATGCCAGATGAACAGACTGTGAGGCTGCTGGGTTCTTAGACAAGACTAAAATCAATACAACCTTGTATGGACTCAATAGAACAGAAAATAATTTACACTATTTTTGAAATATCTCATTGTTTTTGATTTTTGCAATACCACAAACTGACTGCTGACCAGAAGGAAATAAAAAATTGGAGCAACATTTAGGGAGATTTTTGGATTTAGGGAAAATTTTAGTGTTGATGTTGTGGTTTGATTTTGGTCATTAGTGGACTAAAAGATCCCTCTTCATGTGCAGTTTTCCTCTAAGTGGAGTTTTCCCATTTTCCCTCAGAGATCACACTAAAACAAACAGCCTAACCGGGCTTAAGTATCTGGTCCCCTTGTTGTCCCACAGCTATGTTCTTGGCTCACGCAGAGTCCTTTCATCTTCAGCTCTGATATATAATTCATCAGAAAATATCTAATAGCCCTGGGGAGCGTTTCAAATAAACGGGCCGTGGTTGTAAAAAGGTGAAGTCGCTTGTTAATGTCTGTGGCAATATGCCCTCCCCCTGTCTCCGGGCCAATTGACGAAGTCACGGTTTCTCCTGCTGTTAGGGAGACGAATTGAAGGCTAAGAATCGTGGGACTGAGATACCACTCTCTCACAGAGTGCTGGATAATACTGGCTGGCATGAGGGAAGTGTGATGTGCTGCCTCCTCTCTCCTCCAGCAGCCTTTTGTTTGCTCCCTATAGGACTGCTTCATATGGTTACAGACTTTAAATGATAGCAGAAAATCCTAAGATCCCTTTGTAGCTGTGGGATTTTATCTATTAAGTCTTCTTCTAAATTCATGTTTGGAATGAAATATTTACAACATATTAAAAATGGTCTTATAGGGCAAACAGTTCTTTATTTTTTCCTTAGAATTTATGCAATAAATCCAATAAAAAGTGATGAATCAAGATGTAGCCTATCTGGTTCCATTATATGCACGTCTAGTGTAGAATGTTTCTTGTTGTCAATGTTGGCTGCTCACAGTAAATGTAATTTACATTCATTATTAAAGGTTTATTTGTACCGGTGTTTATTTCTACAATCCTTTTAATTCAACTTTTAAAGGAGCATTCCAGAGATTTTGTTTTGTACTTCCATGAAGTTGGGGTCTTGGAAGACACAGATTTTAAAAAGAGTTTTAGACATTACACAACATTTTTCACAAGTCTTGTCATGATTAATACACTCACATTGAATTTGATTGGATTTTTATAGTGATATTAACTGTATGTGATTTAACTATCTATCATAATCAGGCCTCTTAGGTCAGCAGGTGGAGGTCTTTGAGATTTACCCAGAATTAGATTCAGGTCAAAAAATTTCTGTTCTCCTAGGCTTATGGTTCATTTCTGTCTGTGAGTGTATATTTTGTGTATGTACTCATATGTTGGCACAGTTGATTACATGTGCAGCTTTATAAGGCAGGGGATTCTCTTTTGATTGTGTTGATGCTTTTTGGTTTGGTTTCCATTGCTGTGTAGTATGTTTCATGTACACTGGGTGTATGCATCACTGATTCACTTTCTTCATTTTACTCATGTTTATATTCTTATATTTTCGATACTCATGTTGCCTATGTTTTATATTTTACATTTAAATCTAAAGTACATTGAGTTTTTCTATCTATCTATCTATCTATCTATCTATCTATCTATCAATCTATCTATCTTTACATCTATCAAGTTAGTGTTCAATATTATTGGATCCTAGTTTTTGCACCAGCCATTTCAGTTCACTTCATCTGTCCTTCTCAAGGTCAAATCAATGACTTGGCCCACTTAACCAACCCCATCTGTTACACACACAGAACTGCATTGGACGTTTATGACTGCATGCTTTTTTGCCATCTGCACGGCAAAACTCATGTTGATAGATTTATTGATAGGCATGGCGGAGGAAGCGATACATGTATTGATGATTGCGTGACAAACTGAAGTGAGCGTCCATGGATATTGAATTACTGTATTTTCAGAAGAGTCTACATGAGCTTCGGACAGCAGGTGTTTCTGAGGAGGCCTGTATAGCTGGATGTAATGTTTTTCTAAATGTCAGTCAGGAACGTCTAAAGGACCGGTCACAGCAGCAAGAGACAGTTTAAATGTTTATGTCAAGACTAGTGGCAGGTACAGTTAGTATACCATGGTCGCTGGTGACTTCACAAAGTAGGTAATTCATGAAACAATAAATATTTCTTTAATCAATTCCTCTCTCATAACTGTATGAAAAACATATTTTAGTGTCTGGGAGAGGAGGAGATTAAAGTGGGTGACACAACAGCTATAGTAAATTCCTGCATTTCTTTGTCCCCTCAAAGGTCTCAACACTGTCAAGACAGCTTGATTTCTGAGAACAGCACAAACTTGTCACACTGCAGTTCACCAAGTCTGGCCCCTCCAGATCTAAGTGAAGGGCACATTTGGTCAACCAGTCGGTCCTTACTGGAAAAACAGCAGTATCGGTCATCTGTACAGGCAGTTTATTACAAGTCATATTTATCTTTATATTTAAGTGGCGTTTAGTGGTGAGCAATTATGATGGGAACAAAGGAGGAAGTCAGGTGACACTGTATAAAATTCACATATGAAGAAGGAGGGGGTGGATGGATAACCCAGGCTTTTACCCAGGAGGCCGCTGTTAGTGTCCCATGTCAAATCCAAAGTTAACATAAATTTATTTAAACTTACATCATGTACTTAACCTAACTGCAGTTACATACTTTACTTAAGTTACGTAACCAACATAATTATTTTAACCCCAACCCTGATCTTCTCCTAAACTTAACCAAGTAGATTTGATGCATAATCCTAACCAAACTGCAATCATTTCACAATGTTAACCGTGTGACAGCGAAGGTCTGGTACGACAAAGGTCCAGTATGTCGCTGTCGCTGGTACTCTCCAGCATAACTCTCCAGTTATATACAGTAGAGTATGTTGTGTTTTGGGAATGGTCATATATGTGGTTTTGGGAGTCAGTGGCAATTGGCCTATTCAGTTGTTTAGGTATGAGGACGTGCTGGGACAACTGAGAGACAGTTTGCAACTGAAATGACTTGGCGGAGGATTTGTCTTTAAAAGCTGTGTTGCAGTATATTCAACCTGTAGTATTATTACCATTTAACCCCCTATGCACCCACTACCACAACATATCATATTCATGGCCTTCATTGAGATACATCCACCACTTGTGGTTTGCCCATGGGAGGGTTGAATGTCTTGTTCCTGCTGGTACCTCATTAACCTCCCACGGCCTGCGGCTAGTGTTAGCCAAACTGAGAGGCTTCATACCTGGGTATTGGTCAGCAGGGACCAGCCCCAGGAGCCCTGGACCCCCTGCCGGGCGAGGGGAGGGAGGCAGGCGGGACAGAGGAGGGTCAAACAAAAACACAACCTGGCATCCCCACAGCAAACAGCCCACCTACTGTCAGCCAGCATCTGGGTCCACAGCATACAGCCCCTCTATTCACATTCTGATGACGGCAAATACTGATCAGCACACACACACACACACATGCACACACACACACAAATGCTGGTGGTGCAAGTAGGTGGGTTACTGCAACAAGAATTCACCTTGCATTCAAATTCACTCCTCTGAAACCTGCAAGAAAACTATGATTTTGGCTTCTGGTCATAGATGAAAAGTATTTTTAAAAGTATATATTTAGTATATACTAAATATACTATATATAATATACTAGTATATAGTTAACAGCTGCAACCAGTCAGGGTTTTGTAAAGAGGTGATCTTAAACAATATACAGATGTAGCTTTTCTAGGTGAATCAAAACGCTTTGAATGCATTGTTTAACTGTACTCTCCAGTAAATAAAGAGCATGAGCAGAACAAAGTTCGGAAATTGCAAGATAGAAAGAATGACAGAAAGAGATTGGGGGAGCGAGTGACAGAGAGAAACAGGGAGGAGGAGTGTAAAGTTAATCCAGTCTGAATCGATGGGCCCGGCTGCAGGAGTGACACTGAAAATAGTTTTTCTTTTCTTTCTTTTCTCTGCAAATTTGCTCTCCCCTCTCCCTCTTTCTTTGCTTCCTCCCGTGCCTCTCGCTATTTTTCTGCCTTCTTATCCTTTTTAATTAGAGGGGCTATTCTGCTGCACAGAGGACCTTAATCCCCAACTGACCAACAATGCAAAAAGCCAGCCTTTGAACAGCCGACCTGCACCCCTCTTGGCCCCCGAACCTTCCCCCCACCCCTACCACCAATCACTACACTGCCCAAATACTCCACCGCTCCCATCGTTGAGAAAAACCGGGCTCTCTCCCTTCTCCATCTTTTCCAAACGTCTCGGACAAAGCGCTTGGGGGGGACCGCTGCAAAGAGAAAGTGTCTGAAAGAGCATTTCAATATCCGCCCAATGTTCTCAGAGAGCTTTTGGTTTGGTATACTGGGACAAGGCTGAGGTCAAATAGCAGGTGACTCTGAATGAAGAAAAGTTACTAAAATAACCTGCTAACATCTGACGTGTATGGAAAAGAGCTGAAGATTACCAAGGAGGCATTATAATAGAAGAAGCAGAGGGGAAAAGGTTGCAGCCGTTAAGTGTCACAGAAGCCGGAGCACATTTGTATGTCTGCCTTTTATTTTTGGCTGTTTCTTGATTTTGATTACTTTTATTTGCCTGTTCTACACTTACTTATCCATGATTTACATTGTATGTTGTCTCTTCTCTCTTACTATTTCCCCTTTCTTGTTCCCATAAAACACTTACCATAATACCATAGAAATAAAGCTTGCCATGTGTTACTTGTTTTCCTGATGAAAGAAGACACTGAAGTTGGCTTAAAGTTGGCCAGTTCTCCTTTTAAAATGTAAAAGAAATAATCATTCTTCAGAAGAGCAGAGTTAGAGGACATCGTACTATAGAGCAGAAGCTGAAGCAAATTCCCCCACTGGGTCTCATTTCCATATGTATGTGCATCTCAAGATGGAGTCCATTAAGACTCACCCTTGTTGTCTTGTTAGATGATTATGTGTGGCCATTATTAGTAAATTACTTACAGATTGAGATAATAAGTCAGGGTCAGGGGGGAGGGGTAAATGACTCATCATAGATAAAAACACAGGACGTGGATAATGAATTCATCAACCTATCATGTGCACCTATTTTGTGCATTTGATCACACTGTTTTATTATTAGCTGAGGTTTTCCAGTCTGTAGTTCAGACTGCCAGTCCAGATATTTCAACTATAAGGGGGTGAAATAATTACTCCCATAATAATGTCAACACTAATGACAACAATACTCCAACTCTGCCTGAAAGCAACTGAACTAATTTTCCTGTAATTTTGCCGATTTTCTATCAACATTTCGCCAACATAGCAGTCTGACAATTTGCCACTGGGGCACAATGACAATCCTCACACTTTCAACCCCGCCTCGCATGTGAATGACAGAAAAATGAATTTCCTTTC
The DNA here is from genome assembly GCA_037975185.1 of Centropyge bicolor. NCBI lineage: Eukaryota > Metazoa > Chordata > Actinopteri > Pomacanthidae > Centropyge > Centropyge bicolor. The sequence goes on along the minus strand of JBBMOC010000006.1, from coordinate 3,632,763 downwards.
ACCACTTCAGTTTCCTATTTTTACGCCCGTCGTGCTGGCTCGACACTCCCTCATACAGACGAAGAGAAAAAAAAAAAACAGGCCAGCCAAACCTTCTGCCTGGCTAATCACAGGCCCAATATTTCCATAGCAGGCAATTAGCATCTTGCTTTTATGTGTGAAATGGCTGAGGCGAGAGAAGGAGCGAGTCGGGGAGAGAGGCACAGTAAAAACAGAGAGAGAATAAAAGAGCAATTAAGATGTTGGGTGAGCGGAGGACAGAGACAGGCAGTCTGCTGCCGTGTGATTTGCGGCTTGCAGGCCCAGTAATTAGCCCTTCATTGTGAGATAATGGACTTGGCTGGTCTTCCTGGTTCCCCGAGCTGCCCAGCCCGACTCGACCCATGGAAGGTCAAAGGGCACAATGTGCAGTTTGGCTCCTATACATATGTGTGTGCATGTGGGTGTGCGACTGTAAATGCTGTTGTGTAAACCATCTTTCATGACTTGCATCATCTGATATTAAAGTCCGAGGCAGAAAATGCAAAGAACAATAAAAGAAAAGAAGTCTTTGCATGCAGGTAAATTAATAATCTCTCTAAATCTGCAATGGTTTTAGGATAAATCCTCACTCTGCTTTAGCCTTTTTGGGGAAGAGCGTGCCAGCGAGAGCGGCGCCCGGCTTTGAGGCGCTGGAGTCATCACTCTCCTGGCCTATCGCTCCTTTCTCCCGCCATCTTTAGAAGAGCAGTAATCTGTGAACCCTGAATCATAAGCTTTGGGTAAATCTATGTAATACGGGTAATTCGATGAAGCAGTATTTTCCTGGTGAGAGGCAAAATCCTGTTGACTATTCAAGGATTGAATCATCCAACAGTAATGCCATTAGACCAGTGCCACGGATTCCTCGGAAAATGCTGTTTAATTGCCAGTAACCAGCCATTGTTTGGTGACGGGTAAACACTAGCCGAGATGTGATGGGGGGGGTGGTGAGCGAAGAAGCGTGTGAAAAAGATGGCCCCTTCGGCTTCAGCCAATCGCCATTGAGAGACGGATTTACTGAGGCTCGATGAAGCCCGCACTGCAAAGTGGCAGAGGCACTGGCTTAACTAAAGTCTTCGGGAGTATAAATGCAGAGTAACTCTTTCCTTTTAATACAGGATTTGCTCAACAATGCGATTTAGGGGGTGTCTATTCAAGATAGACATTTTTTTTTTGAGTGGCGAGGTTTTTGAGGATCAAGCCTTGTTGCTCACGTTTATTAGCGCGGGACTGCACAGCTCAGGGATTGTTGGTCGTTGTAATCGTCGAGCAGTTTATCCATGTTTGTGTTTGGCTTTGCGCACGTACACCCTGACACTAAGTCCCATTCTTTCCACCTGTATTGAAAATCTTTAAGAACAATAACTACCTACACCCAGCCGTTCATCCTAAGCCACACTTGACGCCAGCTTCTTCACAATAAAAAAACGATATTAGCTGTCCAAATCAACATGAACTGATCTAAAGCTACTTTGAGGAGTGTTTTTTTTAAACTTTTACTAGTTAATCCAATTCTCACCACATAGAGATTTTTTATGAGAATTTGAACATTTAAGGCGCATTGTGGTCCCTCCCCGCGGCCCCCGTGCTCTCAGGCCTGTCCTGGACGATGCAGATTGGAAGTGAGAGGTGTGGCGGCCGGGTCTCGCCTCCATTGTGAGCCGGTGCCTGGGAGACGAGCAGCACTGCCAGACCAGACACTGATTGGGTTTGACACTGCGTCCAGGAGGCGAGAAGAAGCTTTTCTTTTGCTATTTTTTTTTCTTTCATAAGTAAAAGAGAGCCTTTTTTTGTATGAAAGGCCCCCTCCTCTGCTCTCCTCTCTCCTCGAACTCCCCCCCGGTTCTGTTGTGCTCCTCGCCCTCCTCCTCGGTTCTCTCTTTCACTCCTCTCTTTACGTTCCTATATTGACTCCCTCGTTTTTTTTCCCCCTCAGATTAAAACCGGCGGACTTCTGTTTCTTTTGTCTTCCCCCTTTATCGTTCCTCTCACTTGGATGTTGACCAGTAAATTTGATCCTCAGCATCAACAACATCAAAAAAATTACTTTTGTCCTCTATATGCAACAGTCGTCGTTACAGTGAAACACTGAGGGCAACCAAATCTGTCTACTTCCCTAAGCCTGCCACATACTGAGCCCACTAGTGTGTCCTAGGGTGGACACTTTGTCACATAGGGATCCTTAATCACCAGGCCTCAGGCTATGATCACACACTGCTCAATACTGGGCTTTTACAAAGGATTTATCTTTCAATTTTCCAAGCTTGAGGTACCTTTTTGTTCCAGTGATACACTGTGGCCGCTTTTTGTGTCGTACAACATAATTTTGAAGGAATAGTTTGACCACCTGGGAAACAGCCAGGTGATGGTGAGCTTAGTACAAAGACTGTAAAGGTCTAAAATCCACCTACACGACCAGTTACTCAAAGCTCACTAATTAGCACCTTATGTCTCTTTTACTTCTTTTTTGTCTCTTCCCCGACACCAAAATGTGTCGTTTTTCCAAGATACAAGGTTCTTAACGAAGAACTTTATTGGTGCTGGCAGGCAAATTTCATTCCCTGTAGACAGAGTCAGTCTGATGTCTCCTGTCTGTCGCTTCATGTATGGTAGAGACATGAGAGTGTTATCAATCTTCTCATCTAACACTCAGCAGAAAGTGAAGAACCATATTCCTCAAATGTTTTTCCAAACTATACATTTAATGTAAACTATAAATATGCCCTGAGGATTGTGGGTAAGTGAGCATGAATATTACCATATGACTACTGAATCGGGAGGATGTGAGAAGGTGGAGTTTGATATTGATTAATCTTTCTCGCTGATCACCAAAGGAGAGCACAACCCTCTCGATCCGCTTAATAGAGGCACTAATGACGAGCTCCATTAGTTTAATATATGCTTTTATCGCTGTGCCCTTAGATGACTGTAGCGTTTCATTAGACATGTCTGCCTCATATCTCACTTTGCACCCAGAGGAAACTGTGAAGGGATTAATTTTATGATGGACCCCCTGCCTCCTCCTGCCTCCCTCCGCCTCCTCTTTACTCCTTCCCTCCTTCCCTCCCTCCTCTCCTCAGCTCAGCTCCCAGCCACAGCCAGGGGACCCAGGAGGAATAGTGTCTTTGTCGTCCTGCCGTTTTTCGGAGTTGAGGAACAAGAGGAGTTTAATCCTCATTGTCCAGGAGACTGCAGAGGGTGAGGAGGGGGTCCTCCGGCTGTAAAATGATCCAACTGGCCTCGGCTAATCCCCTCCTAACCCCCACTCCCGGGCCTGACCCCCCTCCCGGCCTTAATTCACGCCCCCGTACTGCCACAGTGTCACACTATAAACACAAACACACATCCAAAGATGCAGAGCTCGGGTTCGGCGTGCATCGTTAAAACACAAAATCAGGTGAACGATGATACCCAAAATAGAACATTAAAGTTTTTTCCACTTTCTTACACACATGCAGGATAATATTGTGATTCACAGTTATGCAGTAAGTGGTTTAGGGGGGTATGTTTAAGTGGGATTTAACTTAATCACCTACACATTGGCTTAATCAACTAGTAACCCATCTTCCACTCTGGGGATCCTCACCACCAGTAGAGGTGTCTAATCAGCAGAGACAACCCCCCTGTACACACTTATTCCTCCATTAAAACGTGTGTGTGTGTGTGTTGTAGTGCTATTTGAAGAAAATGAAAGCAGCCTCATTTTGCACTTCCAACTGGTGACATGTAAGAATACGTGTGTGCAAGTGACAGAAAACCAACCGCAAACTCCTGTCATCATTAGCGTGATTAGGAGTGACATGGATGTGTGTGTCCATGCACGAATGTGTGTGTGTGTGTATGTAAGTGTGTGGGTTGACAAAAATAAAAACCAATAAATAGCCTCGTTTTATTGTTCTTCTCATTAGCTGAAGGATTATTTCAAGATTATGCAGGACGGGGCTGGACATCTATTTGACGTTAAGTCTTTCTCTAACAAGACGGACGTTCTCTCAGTCTGCACAAAATCTTCTCCTTTGAATTTTCCTACCTTGCGTGGACCCCTCCCTCCCTCTCCCCTCCATCTCTCTCCCGTTCTGTCTTTATTTCTCCTCTGTTCCTCTCTCCCCTCCTCTCTTTCTTTTTCTGCGCTCCTCCCTGAGTGACAGCTCAATACCCAGCTCTCCCAGGCTTATCTAGCCTCAGCAGATGGTTGACTTGGATCACTGTTCATACGCCACGATCTGGGCTGGTGATAAAGACTGTTACAGAGGGAATATATGCTATCTCTCTCGAGCTCGCTCTTTCTTCCTTTTACTCCTTTTACTCCTTCGCCTCTCACCTCCTCTTGATCCACGCTATCGTTCTCTCCCTCTCCATCCACCTCTTTTCAACTCCTCTCTTTCATTCGCCAGCTCGTTCCTTCTCTACCTGGACTTGTCTGCTCTTCTCCTTGTCGTGTCCTCCACCTTTCTCAATTGTGCTCTTTGTCCCAGCACCCACCCACCCCTCCCTCAAACCTCCCCTCTGCGTCTCCTCATCTCCCTCCATCCCTCCATCTCTGTGCATTGAATCTGGTGCTGCGTGATTGTCTCTGCCTCCCTGCTGGGCTGGCGCCTGTCTAAAGGGCCCCAGGACCCTCGCACACTGAGGGTCTCCAGCCATGCCAGAGATGCCCTCTCTCTCCTCTCCTCTCGCCTCCTCCCCCCTCGTATCACTTCATCTGGTCCCTCTTCATCTCCACAGGACAGAAGAAAAGGTCAAATAGTGTCTCTTTCGGCTCTGCTCACTCTTCTTTGTAAGTTACGCATATACGTCTTTAAACGCATATTTGTCACACATCTATTAATAAGGCTCCGGTTATCCACATTAATATGTTTTAGAAAAGTGAAAATGCGCCAAAAGTAGAATAAGTAAACAGGTAACCTTCAAAGTGCTGCAGCCTGAAGCGTTTCTAGACTCCACTGTTTTCATTTGTTTCATTTAGGTGATCACTGCATTTAAACAACTGATGTACACTTCACAGGCTTGAAGTGGCCATTTTATGTATACTTCACTTGTCTGGATTGGTCATTTGATGTCTTCCTCACATGTTTTTTTTTTCACTCTACACAGCCAACCAACAAAGCGAAAGGAAAGGGTATAGCTGCCACGCGTAGATGAAAAAAGGGCTGGGAGTGCTGGGAGCGATATGAATGAGAACATACAACACAGCACCTTGTATGGCAGCGGGGAAACGGACTGGCAAAGACATCACTTGCGCACGCCATACATTAGATCAGCCCTGTGTGATGTGTGCCAGTGTAATATGAGAGGGAGAAGACGTGAAAGCGAGCTGAAATCCGACGAACGTGAGGTGGTTTCTTGTAGAAAATGCAAAGAAAAGAAACGCATCGAATAATAAGCGGAAGGATGCCAACATGGGCGTATAAGGAGCTGCCATCCCATATGTGGTGGCAAACCTCCTCCCCTGCGATTCACTGGTGGCTCTCTCTCTCTCTCCAATACTCCAGACAATTTGCAGCCATCTTAATCTGAACGGTGGAATCTGGCAACCACACAGGAGCACCTGCATCCGTCCAGCCTGACCCGCTTTTGTTCTGGTCCGACCCCCTAACTTTAGCCCCTAATTAACCCAACAGAAACTAATTAAATACAGCTCTAGTGGACCAGACGCCAGACAGAGGAAAAAAAAAATTAAAAGAAGAAGAAGGAGGAGGAGGAGGACACAGGGAAGTGAGTAAGGAGGGTGAGCCAACGTGACAGGCAGGAGATCCAAAGGTTGGCCTCCAGCCCCTGAGACCAGTTCAGACAGACAGAAAGATTCGACGGAGGAGGGTACTTGTGTGTCATTGTCAACCAGGGTCGTCCTGACTCTCTGCCACACTGACCTTATACTTCTTTACATGCTGTCGTTCTTCAAGGTATTTTGGATTCTTCCTCATAGATGAGCACGCTTGCCAACTGCTGTAATCACAAGCACACCAGTCACATGACGCAACTGACGCCCTGGAGATATTTGGAAAAGGGTAGACACAGGATGGGGAGAGCCACGGAGAGACAAGAGCAACGGAGAATGAAAGCGGGAGGGGGGGATAGGAGGAGGAGGAGGAGGGAGAAAAGGAAGGTATGGGACAGGATTGTGAGAAAAAAGATATATAAATATGGGTTCAAACCAGCCAAGTGTCTCTGGCAAGACGCTGCTGCTCCTAGTCCCAGGCACAGCTCGCTAAGTGATAGAGAAAGTAATTAAGAGAAGCCTGTTCAAGTAGATAGGCCTGTAAAGGAGATTTGAAGAGGGGGAACTGATTGTGCATGTCTGATTCCAGCTCTTCAGAGAGTTCTCAGCCCCAAGGCTTAGCTTTCAAAGGGCCGTCTCTCTCCCCGTCTATCTCTCCGTCTCTTTCTCTGTAACATATATCGACAAACAAAATATGACTCTCCCTCTTTCCACACGTCGAACACACATGAAGGTAGTTGAATGTAGGGCAGAGGAGGAGGTGTCTCTCGTAGCATCCCTTTTAACATATGACACAGATTAATCAAGACATCACTTTTCACATCTATCTATCCATCTATATAAGCTTCTTGTTTCCTCTTTCTATGTACAGGAAATAAGTTAGTACTATTGTACTTGAAAGTTCACACAATGTCTTTTACATTGTAGTGAGTAGTGGTCCCCCTCTGAGTACATGGAAGTGCTTCAGGACACAATAGAGCAACACTGCCACCTAGGATGGAATGCACCACCCTGCACAGAAACCTGGACTAAAGTGAGTCTGCTGTCTCAGTCTTTGGGGTTATTCCAGTCATGTTTGACTCGGGTTGCTTGATTTACACGTCAGATCTGACTGGCACTTTTTTGTTTTTGTTTTCATTGACCTCAATATGAAACAGATTCAAAATATTCACCATACTTTTTTTTTCTTTTTACAGGAACAGTTCAACCATAGGATAACTTACATAACATGTCCAAGATGAATAAATATTGGTTAACTTTATTCATACTTTTCTTTTATGTTTATGTTTTTAAGGTCAGCACCAAGGGCGCAGATGTATCTTTATCTGTTTTCATATGTAAATGAAAACCAACAATGAGTTTTATTGATCCTTTGGAGCACAGATGTTATGATCATTTGGGCATTTCATAACCTTTTTCAGAGAGATTATTTAGCATTTTAGGGCAACTGGAGCCACTAACATATTACACATACTGAGAAAGTGTGTGTACGTACACACATGTGTACGTCTGTCAGAATGAAAGCTTTCATTTCATCTTTAAAACAACAAACATGTACAGTTTTATGTGCTGTTTTCACTTGTTTAAGATTAACATGCATGTAAGACAGAGTAAGTTATGAAGTAAAAAGTTCAATATTAAATCGCACAGTCTGATATGAGTCAAGATAAACGCACATACCTCGAAACAAACTTTCCGGTTCTCTCCAGGATGAAGACTAAACACAGCAAACTGATCTACTGGCGACATCTACTGGACAAACTGCAGTGTTGCACTTACAAAGCAAAAAAAAAAAAAAATCCAATTACATGGTGAACTTGGCGCCCTCTGTTGGTAATAAAGTCAACCTGAACCTGTCAGTACAAGGGCCTGCCTAAAACCTTCTTTCAAAAAAATAATAATGCGTCCCCTTTGGTCACTAATGTAATCATTTTGTACAGAAACAGGGAGAAAAAACAGACCACACATTTGTTGGGGATTTTGCCAGTTTTTCAGGATTTCAGCCAAAGGAAAACGCTGAAGTCTTAAGAAAAGTATCAGAAAGTATCATTTTTAATACATCAATGTAAAAATCATTATTTTTAAAATCTTCATCTTAATGTTCAATTTTCTTTGCTTGTGTGTATTTTCTTCTCTTATTATAGGTTATCATAATCCCCTATGCTGCTCTGTTCTGGAGATGTTCATATTTTTGTTTGGTAAATTATATTAATTAAAAAACAGGGAGAAATGCAAATAAAAGTCAAGAAAACGAGTGAACGGAGGGACATGACTTCATTCAGATGTCAGACAGTAGTTGAAGGGCCCTGCTGTGTGAGAGCAGCCTGCCTCTGTCATGTGTTGCTCCACTGTCGTAAAACGCTCCTGTCTGCTGTTGCAATGGCGTTTGCTGCGACAGCACTTTGCGGCAGCAGGAAAATCGAGGAGAAAGCAGCGACAAACGTCGCCAGCGGATCCGCTATCGCCCCTCAAACCCCCGGATTTATGTAATATTCGGTCAGCTAACGTCTATATTGATCGTATATCCCTCTGCCTTGTGGATGAGATTGTGTTCAACGTTTTCCACGCGTCAATCTCCACCTTAATGCGGTGGGATGGCCACAGTGCCGCCTGGGCCTAGTAGCGCACTGCCCGCATCCCCGGCTGAGATTCCTCCTTTCCCCGGGGCTGGGAGCGCGGAGCCGGCGGGGGGAGACGGAGAGCCGGCCTGCCACAGGGAGGACCGAGGACCCGGCGACACGGGGAAGAAGTCTCAGCCGGTGAGCGACGTCAAAACGTCGGTTAAGAATAAGCAGAAAAACATGCTAGCCCGAGCTAGCCCGGCGGCGCTGCACCTCAAAATGCAAGCCCGAGAGCAGCAGCAGCTCAACGGCTTGGCCAGCCCCTCGGAGGACGCTGACAGCCACCAGCACGCAGGAAACCGGCCCGACAATCCGAGACCGTCCGTGGACAACTGTGACAGCAGCAGCAGCGGCAGCACCGAGGAGGCTCCGGCCGCCACAAACAATAGTGAGCACTGCCAGCACGAAGGCCACAGCCCCTTCTCCAAAAACGGCAGCCACTCGCCCCTGGTTAACAATAGCATGAACGGGATGCCGGCTTTCTCAAGAACTGAGGCGGCCCGCAGCCACCCGGGGGACGGAGGGCAGCAGGAGTTCGACCACACGGAGCCGCCGAGGCCGCCCGGCGTGGAGCCGCCGGACGCTGCCGGGCCCGGCGGAGACGGGAGCCCCGCTGACCCACAGCAGCCGCCCGCCGCCGAGCTGGCCCGGCTCGACCTGAGCGGCTCCCCCGGCCGGGCGGAAGAGGAGAGCCACGGCATCAAATATGTCCGCTACGAGTCCGAGCTGCAGATGCCGTGGATCATGAGACTGATCACCAAGGACTTGTCTGAGCCTTATTCAATTTACACGTACAGGTACTTCATCCACAACTGGCCGCAGCTCTGCTTTCTGGTGAGTAAGACCCTGAAACTCAGTGTGAGGAAAACACACTCTTTCACTGTGCTCATGCAGTCAGAATAAAGTGTGAACCAGCCTCCTTAACCAGTGGACTTTGATTACCTGGAGCAGCCTGCCATTACAATGGGCCTGGGTGTGACTGCTTTCTCCTGTCAGTGTGTGTCAAGCACAGTGCTGATATGCACACACACACACACACACACACACAGCTTAAACATACATATGTAAATGTCTCACCAGTGGCACATTTGTTTGGAGTTTGTTTTGTATCTGATGGCAGCAACAACACCCACTTTTCTATCACAAAGCCTCTATCCTTGTTAGTTTTGTGGAGTCCAGTCTGAATTAATGGCTGTCAACTCAAGAAAAGTTGAACTGACATGACAGTATCCCTTTTAGTTTATCACTGATGTTTTGATCTGTCCAGTCATGTGTGCACAGGAATTTAAGAGGAAGCAACGTTTTGCAACCTTCGCTTTATTGTTGCAGAGAGTAATGTGCTCTAAGTAGGTGTTTCCTCTTGGACCTACAGTGTCCAGTCCAACACTGTCCTTTCTTTGTTTATCCTCTGAGCCTCAAGGTCGTAAACTTCCAGTTCCAGTTTGTCTGGAACGCCACACGTGACATAAGAGGAAGTGCCATGAAATAAAGGTCAGAGGTCAGCTGAGAGAGCGAGCAGAGCCAGCAGAACTGGCAGGGTGACAGTAGCTGGACAGGAACTGTTGCTAGGCTTTCAGCAGCACCCCAGTAGACACTCAGAGGACCTAACTGTTGTGTGTGTGTGTGTCTGTCACAGGCCATGGTGGAGCAGGAGTGTGTCGGAGCCATAGTATGTAAGCTTGACATGCACAAGAAGATGTTCCGTCGTGGCTATATCGCCATGCTGGCCGTGGACTCGAAACACAGAAGGAAAAGCATCGGTGAGATCACGACTCTGCACGTCTCGCACAGAATAAACAAAAAGTCTGTCCTTTCGTAATGTGAATGTGGAGCCCAGACCAAGTTGTGCAACGGCATCTTTTGTGCTTTCTTTGACAACCAATTCTCTTTATGCAAATACCACTTTTAGATAAGGTATACACTCTGAGTTTATGTGCAACACTGTGACATTGTTCAGCTTTTTGCATTTCTTTTACTATCCGAAGTCAAGCCAGAAAAATTGGGAAAAAAACAATTCTTTTTTTTCTTATACACTTGTTTTTTGTTTATTCATGTGCCGTCACTGACTTCAATTCTTCTATGTCAGGTACTAATCTGGTGAAGAAGGCCATCTACGCCATGGTGGAGGGTGACTGTGACGAGGTAAGATGCATCGACCCGTTCTCACTGGAGGACGCTTTGATCAATTCACATCTTCCTTTTTGAAATCATATTTTAATACATCCTGAGAATATTGAAGTTTTGAAGAAAACCTGATACACAATTATGAGTTTGTGCCAACGTGCATGGGCTTCATACCTGACATTGGCACACATTCGCAAGCTTCGTGCCAGCGTGTTCACTCTCAGTGTAAACGTAGGCAGTAGACAAGAAGACAGTTTTTGCATTTACCAAACCAGGTTGTACAGTAAAAGAAGAAACCAAAAGAAAAATAACAGTTAACACATAGAATGACAGCACATTTGAAAATGATTCAAATAAACCCTTTGTGTGCGTTTGGTTCTGTGTTTTAGTTTAGCGTTGGCCCAGCAACAAAGCTTCTGTGCAAGCACAAACCAAGAGAAAACCAAAAGACTAAAAAATGCAGCTAGTTTTTCAAGGCCCAATTTTTCTCTCCCTGTCCTTCACTTATCTTAGTTTGCTCAACCTTGGTTTGATTGTCAGCTACTTTGAGCCTTTTATAATCTTCCCTCTATTGCAAACCATTTCACTTGCTCGGCTCCTTCTTGAATAGCCGCATGCTCTCTCACCTGCACAATACACACATTAGTTTCTACATTTCGAAATGTTTGAAACTTGCAAATGTTTGAGGTGAAAGTAGGATGAAGTTATCAACTTTCATTAATCTCTTTGTTGACTGAGGACCAAAGGACTGATGCTATGATTCACCACAGTAATGCATTTCTGCTGTTGGTGTGCTCATGCACACACAAGGCTCCCAAGTACATTCTTTCAGAGAAATTTATTTTTTCATCAATCAAGCAACTACAGACACAAGCAAGCTGCATTTTTTCAGCTTTGGTGCTTGAGAAACAGCCTTTTTTGTATGGACCCAGCAGGCTACAAATAGCCTACAGGTATTGGTGGTTTTACAGATTTTCTTTACACTGACTAATATGAATCACTTCACACACATAGTTTTAATTATATTTCCAAAGCATACCATGAGATTTTGAAGACTGATTGTTTGATATAACAGTCCCCATTGGTGTGTGGCTTTCTCGGGGCTCTTAAAACGCTTATAGGAAAATATCGTTAACAATTCCAGCCAATTCAGTTTGTCTAGTGTTTTAATTTCCCATCTGCTTTGCTCATATATGCAAACTTTTACAACTTAAACATCAGACCTTCCTTGAACATGCAAATGAGATTGCAACAAACTACCTCTTTTTGCAACTGCATTACTCCATAATAACATATCTGTGACAAAATATGTTGCTCAAGATGTCTGCAGTGGATCACCTGTCCCGAGCATGTTTAAAATAATAGCTTGATTTCCAAATTGTAGTGCAATGAATGGAAATTTATAGCTGCTGTAAAGAGAGGAAATGATTCTGATAAGTTGTGTACACTTTGCAAAATGATTAGTGAAAGTGGTGCACCGTATTGAATCACAGTAGATCACATTCGATTTTATTGTTTTACATTGCCACTCACAGACTAAATATCAGCAAATGCATATACTTGGATACTTTATGTATTTAACAAAATCTGAGGTGATTGAATATATTTACAGGCACTGTACATGTATCTAATCTACAAGAATATGTATGTGTTATCTTTTAATGTATTATTCAGGAGATAAATGTCAATGTTATATGTTTAACAGGCTTTCTCTCAAAATAGATTTTGACATGTCCCAGTGGGTAAAATACAGGTGTATATAATAATGCTAATGATGGCTGAGTTTAGCTGCCTCAGTCTCAGGGTCCTGGCACTGTGCATGCTGGCTCACTGTCACACTGTCATGGCGTCCTGGGAGGGCACCATCATTAATGTTATTCTGCTGTGTACCCTGCTTTCCATGCTGCGATCAGTCAAAATGCCTGCTCCGCAACATGGTTAGCTGACTGAAGCATAAAGACTGCAGGCAGTTGCAAATGGCAAGCTTAGCTCAGGCACAAAGGTGTGTTTCAGCTACTTCTTTCTTCCACACTTTGCATGTGTATTCAAAGGTTGTGGAAATAGAATATGCTAGCAATCATTTTCACTTACTAGACTAACACATGCAAAAAAAAAAATTGGGTCCACAAACAGTTCACAACAACCAGATACATCTTTGGTACCAGGTTCTGAGATAGTACTAAACCTGATCAGGACCAGTCAGCTCAAACATGCATACAACAATGTACTGACACGACCATGTGTGTGTCCCCAGGTTGTATTGGAGACTGAAATCACCAACAAATCAGCCCTGAAGCTGTATGAGAACTTGGGTTTTGTCAGAGACAAGCGGCTGTTCAGATACTACCTGAACGGAGTGGACGCGCTGCGGCTCAAACTGTGGCTCCGCTAGAGGAAAGAAGAGGGGACGGAGGAGGACGGGACAGCAGGTGCTGTTCACCTCGTACACTATCAGCTTGACAGCCTCAGCTCTGCCCTGGTCATTTCACTCTTATACACACACAAACACTCACACACACAGTACACACACAGGAGTATGCCCATAGGTATGCAAAGACATGCAAACACACCCTTTTTTTGTCCTTGACCTCTGAACAACAACAACAGCTTAGGCAGACATGGACTGACATCCCACCTGATGTTTTCATGAAGGGGCCCCTGATACTTTCTGTGACGAGAAGAGGGGGGGGCGAGTGAGGGTGGTCTCTGGGATGACCTCGACCAGGGAACTAGATGACCTTTTTTTGACCTTCAAGCTTGGATGCCACATTGACCCAGAGGCGAAATGCAAGGCAGCTCAAGTGAGGACGTGCGTCGGAAACCCCCAGAGGACACGGCACCACACCAAATCCTCCTGCAGAACCCAGGACAAACAGACTTAAAGAAAACAACACCATGTGAAACAAGGAAGCAGGGCGGTAAAAAAACAGACTGGGAAGAAAATATTTGTGGAGTTTATTTTTGTGTTTCTTTTTTAACCTTGTAAGTTGGACGGTTGATGGAAAAGCTATAGTATGACTGCGTGTTTGTACCGCCTCATTCGAGCGTGTGGCCTGTTTTCGTGTGCATGTGTGTATGTGTAGCGTGGTTGGTTTCACTGTGAGCAAGTGAACGTGTTTGAGTGTGCGAGCACATGCTTGATTGGAATTGTGCGTACTGTCGTGAATGTTTTCGTTTCCCATCCTGTCCAGTGGGCGCAGCTGCTCCCTGCTGCTGTTTCCATCACCTGCCTCAGCCTCCAGGACTGAAGCCTGTAAAGATATGCATGCATTTATTTTAATGTGAGTGTGGGGGGAGGGGAGGCGTGAAGAGTGCGTGTCGATTAACCTAGTCTGAGGCTAACCCTCCGAGTCCCTCCCTGTGTTTGGTGTAAGCATGTTGATGCAGAGCAGTTGATCGAAACAAATCACTCCATTAGCACGTCAAACTTTGCCCAACTGGTGAATCCACCACCTTTTTTTTTTTGCTTCAGTATCCTTCACTAAATCTCTCCTCATCAAACCCTGACGGTCTAGATGAGGAGTTTTTCCTTTTTCCCAAATGCACTGCCAGCTGCTGCAAAATTCCCATAAAGGAGAAAAATGGAGTCTCTCAAAGAGACTCCTTGCCAACGACGGTGTGGTCAAACGTGTCCTCGCCATCTCAGTTTGCTCCTTTTTTAGACGATTCATCTGTTTCTCCTCATTGCAAGTGCCACTCAATCCATCAGCACTCTCGGCCACAACTGCAGTGATCCGCCCGCTAACAGGCGTCACGCAGCAGCCTCGGGGCCCAGTTCTGGTCTGCACTTTGGCGCCAGACCGGACATGAAGTGTTACATATGCTGGATTCCTCTTTGAGTATGCTGTGTGTGTGCGTTTATCTCTTGATAAAAAAAAAGGAAAAAATAGACAAGTATTCTTAGCAGATTATATTTTATTCTTGTGTTCGCTTTCAGTTTATTTCAATTGTCTACTCTACACCTGTATAACCTCACGCTGCTGCAAAAGCGGCTGAGTCCACAATGCACTTCCCAGGTGCCCTAACTCAATGCACAACCAACCTCGCTAACATTTTAAGATCTCCAGCCTGGAAGACGTCGTAGATGCACCCAGACGTTCCAATCCACACTAATTATGGCAAAGAAAGTTTGCTTCAGCCGCTTTTGTTTATCCTTAAAAAGTAAAATGAACAAAGATCAGATGCACTTCTTTGGAAATTGCTGCAGTGTGTATGTGTGTGTGTGTGTGTGTGTGTGTGTGTGAATGTGTCTGCGTGCGTTTTGTTATTTTGACAACGGTGTGGATCTGTTCTGTTAGATTTTAATTTCTCTACTTTCAGAGGCCCCTGCACAGGAAAATCAGAGCCTTTTGAGGTGCTGTGTTTTTGCTCCAGCCTTATTAGGACAACAGGAAGGAACAAATCACAGGCTTTTTATAGCTTTCCAGGATTCAAGTTAGTCCTCAATGTGATAGAAAGGGCAGGAGACAGTTAGAGTGATAGTTGAGGGGAGACTAAACCCTAAATCAAAATTTGAAAGACAGCCTACATTAAGGGTTGTTAATGCAACGTTAAGTCAACTTTTTGTTTTCCTTGTACTCTAATTATGCAGTTGGATATCTGTGTGCTTTTATCCTGCCTACAATATTCAGAGTCGAAAGCACTGCAAGACACTGCCATGTGGCACAATTACAAAAAAATGGTCTTCAGTCTTCATACAAATAACACTTTCAAATTGCATGAAGTGCATGGCACTGTCCAATTTTGCTTGCAGGTGATTCTATTGAGAGCCAATTATGATGGATTCTTTTGCCCCATAGTCACATGTCTCGAACATTCTGACTTTAAAATGTCATTTTTCAGACAGACAAATCAGAAACTTGGTTGGAGACTTCTCTCTTAACTAGCTGATTAAAAATGATCAGCAAAATAAGGTCCACACATTGCATTTGTTCTCAACAACCCAGTCGATCATCCATCCACACCACGTTCAGAACACTTCCAACCATCCCCACTCAAGAGACAAGAAGTGTATACCATTTCATACCATTGGCTTAGTTTGTAATGTGTCATCTTTTGTTATAAGGCCTCTTTGCCTAAACCTAACTCGAGGGTGTGTCATGTTGTAGGTGTGCCCTGTTTGTACTGTGAGTCTGCAGATACACCTCCTTGTAGGCGAGCAGATCATAGATCCATTGGTGACCTTCATAGTCATCCGTGACCTTGGTCCTCGTGGTAACAAACACGTGGTTAACATTGTGAAACAGACGCAGTTTGGTGAGGCAACAAAACTGCTTGGTTAGGCTTCTGTTCTCCGCAAAATTTAAGGGGAAGGTTTGACATATCACCTGCACGCAAAATTTCATTTTGGCGTATGCACTTCATGCAATAAGTATGTGTTACTTGTTCACAGATTGACAGAAGAGTCTGGAAAATCAGAGTAAAATCTCCTCCTACATATTGACTACAGAACAAACAAAGTCTTAGGTTTAAGGATCGATGAGTTAGTCTCTTTGAATGACACTACAGGACCGTGTTCATGTTTTGGGTTTATTTCCCCTTTCAGCAATTCAGCTGAGAATATTTCATCCGAGGAGCCCAGGACTGAAAGGGAGAGTAGATGTTTACACCCACATAACAGCCCGTGTATGTAAGTTTGTGTCTGTGTGCATTTGGAGCAATGGATCAGATGTCCTTTCTTTTTTTTTCTTTTTTTTTCCAGAGTGTTGTTCTATTCATCGGATATATTGAGAGCATGTTTTTTTGTTTTGTTTTTGTTGCTGTTTTTTTTGTGAATCATGTGTTGGGTAGGGGGCGGTTTGGTTTGATTTATCAGATTTGATTTTTATTTTTAATTTCTGTGCTACTTTAGCCCATCCAGAGGTGTAACAAGAATTCTGAGGAGTTCATAATGGGCATATGAAAACGCTCAATCCTGAACACCAACTATTATTTCAATGCTCATCTGACACTGTTTAGATTTCAATTATCACCCTGTGCAAACTCCTCCTGGTTTATTTTGGAGGTTTAAATCTTCTGTCCCTGCGTTGGACACTTGTTTCCTCTCCTCTGTGTCCCCTTGCTGTCCCAGACTTTTCTTCTTTTACTCAGTGACTACTGATCGAAAGGTCAGGATAGGTAACACCTTACAAAATGAACCTATCTAGCTCTTTCAAAGCAGTTGTCAGTATAAGGAGATGTTTTAGATTTTGAAGGAAAGGGGTCTGTTATCCTCTTGTTTTACTCCTGTGAAACTCTGGCAGTTCCATTAGGTATATGGGCATTACAGCCTGTCGCAAAGAGCCACAGAGCTCTGTTTAGACCATGATCACAGACTGAAGGGCTTCGTCATCAATATCAGTTTGTAGCCATGGCTTGTGGTGTTGCATAGTTTTACTCAGCTCTCTCTCTCTCTCTGACAATGCATTTGGACTAAGTTTTGACTTGACATGCCAGTTCAGTGTTCACAGATGTCAGAAGCAGTCTTTTTTTCCCCCCTCATCCTCGACGTCCGCTGAGCTATCCAGGTGACTTATTCTAACAATCACAAACCCCACTTCTCTGTCCTCACCTGGGGTGACATCTGCCATCCTACATTTTGAGTGTTACAATCATAAATCCCCCCCCCCCAGAAACCAGTTTGTTGGTTAGATAAACAAGTTTTACCTTGGCTGCACTGCTAAAAGCTGTGGTCCCTACAACCAACCACAGGGGCTTCTGCAGCCTTTTCGGGGTGGGCCAGCGCCGCCTCCACCGCCATCCATGAAGTGTGCAAAAGGGGAGAGCAAAAGGTTTTTTTGCATGTCAGATTTCGGTTTTCTCCTGTTCCTCTGCCCTGTCCCCTCTCTTGATTTTGATCTGGAAATGTCCGATAGCTTTTATTTAATGTGGAAAAAGAACACAGAAATAAATTATTTGATTTTTTTAATGCTGTAAACTGGGTTATCTTGTCTGCTGTCTGGAGTGGTTTTCATTATTCACACTGTATAATAAGAAAGAGTCACAATCAGACATCTAAAACAATTGTTTATTTCATCACATTCTGTTTCATATCTACATGAAGAGACAAAAAAAGTGTCCACTATTTTACATCACACTTACCCTAAAACAGTATTATTGCATATAAACAGGCAGTTGTAGTACGTTAAGCATATCAGATGGCTCATGAAGTTACAGAAAATATATTGTCTTTAAACAAAAGACAAGAGACTTTATTGGTTTTACAAACAGATATTGTTTAAATATTTCTTGTATATTTTCTGTCTTGACTACAGATGAAAAGTTTTATTAAATTATTCCTCTTTTTTTTCTCAAAACATAAGGACTTTGTGTGACTACAACTCAGTACACCTCAGCAATGTGACGTTCATGGCCAAAAAAAAAAAAGTCTCCTTTATCTGTCCTTGTATGAACCAACGCACAAAAACAACAATTGCGCAAAATGAGCCGGTTAAAAAAAATGTCACTTGTGAAAATATTAACCTCTGCCCCAGTGTCTTCTCTTCAGTGTTTGTGCTTCTCCTGCCAACAGAACACACTTCTCTCATTAGAAAGAAGTCTCTGCAATGAGTCTGTGTATGAATAGACTTAGACGTAGTCATGCACTTAAAAAAAAAAAAGGTTGCAAGTGGCAGAAGAATGAATTAATATCAGAGTTATATTGTACATCAAAATCTGTTTTATGCTACATACTTTTGAAGGATTATGGTATTTTGTATGTGCGTCTCACAGTAACTTTTATGAACAAATGCCTTTGAATAAAACATTTACATTTCCACAAAATTCACATTTACACGAAGCCTTAATTGAAAATAATTGTATGTGAAGGTTTTTAAAATGGGTGGAAATCTTGCTTTACGGAATAGTTCAGCATTTCGGGAAACACGTGAATTTGTTTTATTGCCCAAAGACACCAGCTAACATACAGATCAGAGACCGATGTCGATCTAATTTTTGGCAAGAAAGCAAATCAGTTTCCCAAAATGTTAAACAATTCCTATATCCTGGATGTGCAGCAAGAAATAAAACTTTATTTACACTAACACGCCTGACCCCAAGTCAGCTACATATACAGTACACATATTTACATTGTTTATGTAATGTAACTCTTCTACAGCCCTTTTTTTTTATTACTTGACAGGAAACCCGCTGGTCCACACTTTCCCCCTCAACTCCTTGACGCCAAAACTTCAATTAACCAGCAACATTTTCATCCTGCCAATACCCTGCTAACGCAATTTATTTTTACAAGCAGCAATATTTTTTTTTTTTTTACGTCAAAGTGCATCACACCAGCCCTGCCAAATTATTCGAGTCAACATCACCTGACAACATTCAGAAAAGTGCTCACATTGGTACTTTTAGAAAGGGGGGGAATACAAAGCTGACCTTTGTGCAGCCTGTGCAAATTGTGCCCTACACTCTGTCACACTCTGTGGATCAGATGAGTCACAGCCAAACAGCTCAGGGTGATTGGAGATGCAGTAGTCATTGCGATGGGGGTGTTCGCCGAGCCTCCTTTTTTTACAGGAGCGTCAGCCGTTGGTCACCGACAAAAGGAGCCCCGAAGGGTCTCATCAGAACTCGTCCTCGGAGCTGTCGGCCAGTAGCATGGCCTGGTCCTGGCGGCTGGTCCCGGGCTCTCGAGGTTGCTAGGGAGGAAAATTAAACTTAGTACAAGATTGATCCTCGATAACAAACAAAAGTAGAAATAAGTGGTAAATATAAGGGGGGTATTGACCTCTGGCTGTCTGACCTTCCTCCTCTGGTGTTTGAAGCTGTTCCTCCGTTTGCGGTGAATCATCCTGATGCTGTAGAGGGCGCCGACGATTAGCAGGGCCCCAGTGATGCCAATGCCCACGGGGGCCAACATCCCAGACACGTAACCCGCCTAGCGAGGGTGGATACGCAGAGGTCAAATCTCAGCAGAGTCATAAACGTGTCTAATCCAGGTAGATCCAGCGAATCTATCTTGTACCCCAAACTGGCGACTGAAGATTTTAGAAAAGGACTAAATGGTTCATTTGTTATGGACGACAGTGCCCATGTTCATGATAATGAAGGAATATGTGTAACATTGTGACTCTGAGGAATATCAAGCTTTGGTTAGTAGGATTTTATCGATAGTTTTGGTCTTGACATGATATTTGCTGACAATAAGAAGCAGTGAATATTTCAGCTTCATCTTAACCACTTCATGTGGGAGTGACAGAAACTGACATTTTTTGATTGACAGCCTAGACTTCTCAAAGACAGCAGGGGGCAGTCTTACCTTTTCTCTGATCAGCTCTACCCAGCTTCGCACTGGAAGAAAAGAGCCATAGATTTAGCACATCCTACAAAACTACTTCTCTCTTATACTGTTAACAGTTGTTACTGAATTTCCAGTCACAACAAGTGAAAGTATGCGCATTAAATTCATTGTGTCAAATTCCAAGGCTTATAAAAAAGATGATTTAGAAACCATGTTCTCATACTCAGCCCCTGGTTGCGTTGAACCCAGACAGGAGGTGGAGGGATGAGGCTATACGGAGGCTGAGTTGAGGACGTTTTAGGTGTTTCTGTTAAGTCCTCCTCGCTGTCATCCTCCACTGATTCCTCAGAGTTCTCGTCGTCCTCGTCTTCATCCTGCTCCTCTGTAAGGAACACAACGATCTACTTAGCAGCATGAGAAGGAAGGATCGCATTTCTGATTGAGGTTGAAATTTTAAAAATGTATATAAAATTGGTGATAAAACTCGTCCTACCCTCAGACTCCATCTCGTCTAACCCTGATCTGGATTTGTGCACTGGATGATGGGTTGCCATGGTTACCATTGTCATAGCATGATGGATGGATGAGAAGGAGGAGGGGCCGGTGGTGGGCATGTTCCCCTCCAGGTTTGGTGTCCTCGCAGTACCTACGTGTTGCCAATCACATGGCACAAAGAGAAAGCAAGTTAAAGCTCACAGCTCATTTTGATATAATGTGTGAGGGTTCTGGTCTGTGTAGCCTCTGGTGCCGGTGTATGTCACCGTCATGCAAAAATAAATTTGTAGATATCTGAAAATTAGTTACAATATCACATCCATCACATCTTGCTGGTGCATTCAAGTGCCGGTAAGAAACTCTGACATGATTTCAGAAATATCAAAAAGGCAGACACCAAGCAGCTGTGCATTCAGCAGGTGTGCCCAGAATTTCAAGTTCTACTACAAGTTTACATTAATGCTGAAGTGATATGGATTTCCACCAAAAAGGAAATTTGTTTTGTTTAACTAAAACAAATTAAAAATATGCTGCACCATCATGATGTACTGTGTCACTGTGACCCTATATATAAATAAATATAAATATATATATATATATATAAAAAATTTTAAACACAAATTAAGTCAGTCAACCAGTAATGATTAGCAATAATGTAAACAGCATTATGGTACATTGAGTAATTGTTCCATAGAGCATTATGTTGACAGGCATTCATTCAGTGGTTCTGGTCCTGCCACATCACCCCTCTCACCTCTCTCAGGATGAGCCTCCGGCTCAGTTCCGGCTCGCCGTGGTGAAACAGACGGCCCCGGGGAGCTGATTGGCTCCAGCAGCTCAGCACCAGACGTCTGCCAAGGTGATGTCCAGTCTGGCATCAGCAGGGGCGGGGCATGCGAGGGACCGTCGCTGTCTGTCTCCACGGTGACCAACTGATCCAGGTCCAGTCCTCTGGTCGCCATGGCAGCAGGAGGCTGAGCGCTGCCGGGCACCGGTGTGACCGGCGCCGCCGCTGCCTCTGCCGGTGCCCCCTCTGCCGTGACATCTTCAAAAGGCTCAAAGATGAGAGGGAGTGCCTCTGATGACATGGTGCCCTCTGTGGCTTCATCCTGGGACAGCGGGACCACAGTGTCCACTGTAATCATGTCAACACAAGCACAGGGACAGGATGAGGGTCAGGATATGAAGCATGGTAATAATTTCTAAAGGGCAGGACTGCTCTGGTACAAGTTGGTGAAGTACTGCAGTCTGAAAATGTTTTTGTGATCCTGCTAGGTTCAATTCAGTCGAGCAAACTAGGGCAAACGAATGAGGACAAGTTGAGGGTCTTGCAGTTTCTTCACACACAACTCTGCTGACAGCTGAAAATGTATATGCTTTCTGTTGCAAAGCAGCAATTGTACTCAGCATATAGCGCTTTATGGGAGAATCCAGTGAACCAGGTGCCACTATAGACGCACAGTTTTCTCATTAGGAGCACTTGCACACAGTGTTGAGAGTTCACAGCGCAGCTAAGGCACAGTGAAAAGGGGGATTGTTTGAAAAATGGTTCATTCTAGATAAGAGGCTACCAAAGAAGGGGCTGTCACAGGAAAAAACTGTTAACGCATATCTCTCAGGCATTTCCTTTAGTCCAAAGCATTTCTAAAGTAGACTGAAAAAATGCTTATAAAGACTGCAATCCTTTTACATAATGCCGTTTTGGGAGGGTTTTTTTGTCAGCTCCCTTTCTGTTGGGAGGAAGCTTCATCAAACAGACAACCCCCAAATGGACGATAGGAACACATATTGGCTCAGACAGACTCCTTTAATCCATTTTCCTCTCCTGCCTCACTGAATAATAACCTGCCTGTTTCTTTACAATAGTCTGGATGGGGAGCGTGGAGGGGTGGGAAAGAAAAAGAGGTTTTGGGAGGGGGGTGCATAGATAGAGAGAAAGAAGGGTTGAATCCTCCAAAGACTTGTATAACACACCCTGCCACCAGCCTTTTCCTGGCAGTTGTGTGTGTTCTCTTTCTTTTTTTTTCCAGGCTGGAGTCAGGAATAGAAAGTAATTAGACTGCCACGGGTCCCAGCTGGGGTTCAAAGTGGAGCGTGGAAAAGCGGGCGCCTTCTTTGCCAATCATCAAAGGCAATCTCTGCCACTAGACGTGTCGCTTTCATTTCCGCCTCACTTTTTAATGAAGCCTCCTGAAACCCT
Organism: Centropyge bicolor; assembly: GCA_037975185.1. Taxonomy (NCBI): domain Eukaryota; kingdom Metazoa; phylum Chordata; class Actinopteri; family Pomacanthidae; genus Centropyge; species Centropyge bicolor. The sequence continues at coordinate 3,610,351 of JBBMOC010000006.1, read as the reverse complement.
GCAAACTCCAGCAAGACGGGAAATAAAATGTTGTGGAGGGAATTCTTATAGGGTGACAGCCACTACAGAACCTTCCACCACTTTGTAGGGATTTTGTGTGTCTGAAGTTTGAATTAATGACTAATAGGGGGATTACAGGCAGTATAACCCCATTAAAAATCCATGCATGTAAATTCTCCATCAACTTTGATTATGCTTTTCTAATTTTTCTGACTCACCTCCACCAGGCCTCGCTGCCTCAGTCCACAGGCTTTCTGGTCCATCCTCTCTGGGCATCAGGTTTGGTCCAATTTCAGGCAACAGAGGGTCTGGGAGGGAGGATATTGTAGCTCCATCATGGCCCCAAATTGTTAAAGCTGTGGAGGTTCGAGGGGAGACAAAGACAGAGGGAGGGATGGGACTGTGGGAGGTCAGTTTCTGGATCCTTGCTCCAGGAGTTTGAGGTTCTGTAGAGGATTGTAGTCTTGTTTCTGGATCTTTATCCTGCAGATAATCACCATAACTAGGTTGTTTTGTTAGGTCCTCCCAACCTTGGTCTCTGCTCTCCCTGGCTGTGATGCTGAGTTGTGGTGCTGCGGAGGAGGAGGATAAAAATCCATCTGGAGTCAACCATGTGGTACTCACAGCTATGTCCAACTGCTTCCTCCCACCTGTAGGCCTTAAAATAGGCTCTCTGGTGACAGGTATGTCCTCCTTTTTGCCATCTGGATCAACAGGCAGCTCTGAAGCTGCCTCTGACCGTCTTTGAGCGTCTCCCATCTCAGATGTGCTCCCGACCTTCTTTACCTCGCTCCTTTGGCTCCATGCCTCTCCGCCAGCTTCGCTCGGCCCAGATCTTCCATCAAGGCTGTCCCCGTTTTCTGTCTGCGTCACTGGAGCTGTCCCCTCAGGTCGTCCATGCGGGCCAGCCCCTCCTCCTGCGCCTACATTCAGTATCAGGCCAGTCACATGTTCCTCATCTGAGGGTTCAGACTTTACATCTGTGGCATGAGTTGACCCAACAGTTGTCACTGAGCCGGCACACTGCACACAGTCACTGTCCTGCGTGGGGGTGAAGTCTGGGAGGGGGACAGGGGTTCCATACACACAGAGACAGGTCCCAGCCAGGAGAAGGCGATGGAGCGTCCCAAACTTCATCATCTCCGTCTCCTCTCAGTGCCTGCTGTGAGTTGGAGGCAAATGACAAATGCTAATAGGCTTAACTGAGGTGTGAACAGTCCCTGCCTGCAACTTCAACATGCGGACAGAGAGACAAAGCAGAGGCGGCAGCGTCTGGGGGAGAAGATGAGGTGACAGGACACATTACCAAGGTGTGCAAGTGCAGATTAAAGGGCCAGGATGCAAAGTGAGAACTTCACATAGCCTGTGATAACCACAGAGAACAGGATTAACTGTGCACTTCTGCCTGCCTGTGCTTTGATGCTGCAGTTGCACGGTTTTGAATAATTTGGATGAGATTCCTTTTCATCTCAGACTCTTCTGTTAAATAGAGGGAAATGCTAGGCAGAGAGAGAGAGAGAGAGAGAGAGAGAGAGAGTCTGACACAGCAATCCTTAGCACCCCTCCGCACTTCACCTATAAATAGAACAGGTTTTCTATCCTCCAGGATCCTCTACAGATGGATCCATGAATGCTACATTTTCACATTACACAAAACTGCATCTCTCACAGAAAAAAGAGGGCAATTTTCAAACAGTATCCTTGCACATGATCAAATGTTAGATTATCATGTTAGATTAGATTAAAAACTAAGCAAACGGCTGCGTGTGGCGCATGTGTTGCTTCACACGATCTGGCATCAATAATCACCTAATATTCAATGTGGAAAAGAGGAACATGTGTGGCATTGGGGAGGGGTGACACCCTTTCATGCTGCCCGAGTCAGTCAGTCAAAATGTCTGAGAGAGAAATCATCATCCAGCCCTTGGTGATGCACAGTCCAACAATGTCAAAATGCAACCCACTTTTCTGGCTGCGCATCTCCCCTGAGATCAACACCGTCTCAGGTCCAGTCCACAATCCAACTCCAGCATCTACACTCTAAACAAACTGCAGTGTTGAATCACATTTTTTTTCCATGACCACACTGGAGCTAATCATAGCTTTACAGAGTCTAGAATGCGCCCCCCCTCCCCTCTTTAAATCGCATCAACACAGCCTGGCACTGGGGAGCAAAATGCACATTATAAATAACAATTCAAAATCCAACTGTCTTTACCTTCCAGAGTTCGCTGTGCCTGGAGGACGCTTCTCTTGCAGGGCGCAGAAAAAAGCAGCAGCTCGTACGGATGCAGATTGAGGATATTGTGGCTGAAAGGGAGGCTTGTTGTTGTGCAGCTCAGCGTCACTGGCTCAAAGTCTCCAGCAAGTCTCCGTCTTCTCTGCGTAGTATATGTCCGCCTGCTTGTGAAGTGCTGCCACCAAATGCCTCACATCTGCACGATTCACTCAAACCAGACTGAGATCAGGAGGAATCGCGCTCCTTTCAGTGCATCTTGCCTTTGTTCGTTTTCACTGCCTGCTTTTATATTTATCTATTTTTTTATTGTCTTTCCCAGAGGGTCACGTGAAGCTCCTGCTGGTGCTGAATGAACAGCTCCTTCAAATCAAGAGAGACAGATGTGACACTTCAAATAATCTGAATGTATTAAGTCAATTCAAAACAGCACTTGCCTGCCCTGGATTGTTGGCACATGAATGCTACTTACTATTGTAAAATGTCAATAATCAATAATAATGATTAATGCCTTTATTCACACTTGGATGGTGACACAAGACTTGCAAAAGTTGATTTCAATATTTAAAAAATGTTTTAATTGTGACTCATGTACATGTTGACTTTCACTGTGAAATGTATTTGTATATTAGTGAAGAAGTAGAACTGTAATATACACATATATTTATAGATAATGTCAATAAAGTAAACCAAAACAAAAGGGGTCTGCATGGGATAAAATATTGTGGTATGTTTGGTGTAAGAGAGCCATAGAACAAGGAGTGATGCACATGATCTTACAATGATTAGTTATGCATCCCCAGCTTTTACATGTCATTATATTGTGAGCAAGTAGGCTACTGTGCTAAAATAAAGAATTGTTTTGGGCACAGTGGCTTAGTTCTCCATAACTGCCTTGCTCCATTCAAATAGCACAGTTACTCCAAAATGGTATAGCATACAAGCAGGTGCATGAGCACATTATAAAAGTAGTGGTTTATGTGCATTTTCAAAATCACAAGTAACAATCCTAAGTTACATGTCCAGCAGGTTTGCATGGTCTGAATTGTATGTTGCTTCTTAAATTGTTGTAGTATCAACGATATGGAATACTTCACTACAAATTAAGCAAATTATTTTTTTCAATGCCAACAACAATCTGCTTATATTTGCATCAGAGAACTGTATCAGAGATTAATATAACAACTCTTCCAGATCAGCCCAGCAAAACTTGCTCACAGGTGGGGAGGACAGAAATAGTTCCAGTGACCCCCTGTGGTGGCCCAGTGAGGTTACACCATCAGCATCCATGTTTCATATCTTTGTAGTTTAATAGTCACAAGGACAATCTTTTGTATATATATGTTCCAAAAATTGCAGCCCTTTTATAACAGAACTTTTGGAGCAACTTATTATCTTGTTTATTTTCACTTCATTTGGTTGTAATTGAGGAGTTTTTCCTTTAAAAAAACAGTTTACATTTTAATTTTTGTATTTGAAAAAAATGAATTTGATTGTTTCATCTGAAATGTATTGTTTAAACCAGAAAGTTTCCATCAAAATATTTTTTCTTTTTGAGCATATTTTGATCAGGCGGCACCACGTGACGTCATCACATTTCTGAAGCCCCAACCCAACCCTACAGGAAGACAACAGAATTTTTTTTAGCATTTGATACGATGCAAAACTTGTGACTGTCATCGCTAAGTAGTGACATTGTTTGTGCATAAAGGCCAACAAATTAATAAGATGCCCTTATTTGATGGGTTGGGAAGTGGAGGAGAGAAGACTGCAATCGTCATTGACTTAGGAGCAGCATACACAAAGTGAGTTAGCACGCCTATTGACAGAGCTATCCTGTTAGCATAACATGCTAGCGTTACATTATGTATTTATTTTCTTAACTAACCTCTTGGAACTTAGGTTTAAGACAGGGGTTAAACTTTACAAACACATGAAACATACTTGTATATAATGTTACGGGTAGTAAATGCCGTAGCGGTGTTAGCTCCTAACGCTGAGCCACCCAGTCAATGCTAGCCAGACATGTCAGTGTTTAGCTAGCGTTAATGCCAATTTAGGGCTAAGATCAAATCCAATAAGTAAAGAAAAACAACTGCACTTAGTGCCATTAGCATCATAGGGACCTACATTTCCAAATATAAGTTTTTGAACTCCCTACATGTTCTTATTTGTGTACAAATGAGACAACGAGTCTATGTAAAGCTAAAGTTAGCTAACCTTTATCAAAATTAACTAGCTAGACATACAGGTACTAATTGTTTGATTGAACTGGTAGAAACTGAATTACTTAAGGTTGAATTAGGAAATGCTAATTGTACAACAAATCTAATTTTGATTTCCTCGGACCCGAGCAGGTTTGTATCATTTGTTTATTTTAGGATGAAATTTCTCCCTATGTTGACCACTGCTTGAGTGACCTAAATTGTTGTATTTAGGTTCCTGGTAGTCTGAAAGCTGTCCTAGACTGAAAGTCACACTACACCTTACATATCTTCACACATTTAGGGTATTTACCGTAAGCACATCACTAGAAATCTTTCAAAAATGCCATAATAAAAGGTTGTATATTCTTAATATATTTCATTGGCAGTGTATTTGTCGTCAGTGTTACATAATCTATGCCATCCTGCTGGAATTTTAGTCAAAGATATTATGCAGTAAAGATGAGAACTTGGCCTGAGGCAAGTCACATGAAGAAGAAGAGGACTGTTCTCTTTTCATAATGATTTCTTTGTCTGCATTTGCCGACAGCATTTGTCACAGTGCTACACTGATTTTCATAAAGTGATCATGTGGCCCTTGGGGCCAAGTGTTTTTTCCTCAAATAAAATGTTATCTTCATTAAATTTGAAATGGTATACTTGTATGTTTTGTTTTTACACAGTTTGCTAGTGTTGCTTGTATTGTAGTATTTTTATGAGCCTACATTATTCTTGTTAGAAATATTATTGAACAATCGTGAATATAAATATATATCTAGTACATATATCTCTTTTGCATGTCCTCTAGTAGCTCGGCTAACAGTTTCCTTTTCTTGCAGATGTGGCTTTGCAGGGGAAACGGGGCCCAGGTTCATAATTCCGAGCGAGATCCGGAAACCGGGACAGCAACAAGTGAGACATCACTGTGCTTTGCTGAAGGAAGGATATTTTGAAATTTTGAATTATATGTTAATGTGGTATGTAATGTCTCTCTTTCAGGCCATCAAAGTGGTTCAGTACAACATCAACACAGAAGAGCTTTATGTCATCCTCAAAGAGTTTATCCATTTACTGTACTTCAGGTGAGACTGCTGCAATAGTTATTCATCAGAAGAAAGCCTTTTTACAGAATATTCACCACTTTTAGCTGTAAAGTGGAGCATTCCAGCCTCATCAAATCAAAGTTTGTCTTCCCATTTGTCTCAATCAGGCACCTACTGGTGAACCCTCGCGACAGAAGAGTGGTCATCATCGAGTCCATCCTCTGCCCGTCTCACTTCAGGGAGACGCTCACCAAGGTTTTCTTCAAACAGTTTGAGGTATGAAAACCAAGCGGATCAATGTTTTATAGAAGCTACAGACTGTATTTGGAAAAAGTGTTTATGTGGAGAGTGCGTGTCAGTGATATTTAAATATACTTATTTTTGAATATTCACACAAAGGTTTAGCTCTGTGCTCATAAAACTGACAGCCAAAATGGGATTTCCACATCAATTTGAAAAGTATAAGGACTTAAGTGTGACAAGAATAAAGACAATCCTGCAGTAACGCACTTTTTTTTTAAATTACTGACAAGCTTAATAGTAAGTGTAAGCTTCAGTGTGAAGTGAAGGTGTTAACTGTTTTTCTTTGATGGTGTTTTCCAGGTACCCTCTGTGCTGTTTGCCCCAAGCCACCTCATGGCCATCATGACTCTGGGCATCAACTCTGCTCTGGTGATGGACTGTGGCTACACAGAGACACTGGCCCTACCTGTATCCTTTTCCTGACACTATTTAGTTTTTGACCTTTAAAGTAATAATCCCACTATTTAGGAGATGGATTTATTTGCTTTCCTATGAGGATTGAAGTGAGACAATTGGTATCAGTTTAATCTTTGTTTGTAATGTAGAAACATGTTTAGCCTAGCACAAAGACTGGAAGCAGAGGCAAAGGAGACAAATGTCTCCCATCTGTTTGAAAATAGAATGAATCACGATATAGCATATGGCATGTTAGGTAGTACACCAGTCGTAAAATATAGGAAGAGGGTTTTGTTCAGAGTTATGAAAGTGTGGAAGCCAGCAAAGCTGTAACCATGTGGACACAAGTTCTGAGAGTTGTTGCTGGTCACACAGCAGCTCCGGTGCATTAACCAGTTATCAAACCACAATCTCTTGTTTTGTTTTTTTTTGCATTTGTAAATGATACAATATGTAGTTTTTGGAAGACACCTTTGTCAGAGCTAGGTTAGCTGGTTCCCCTGCATTACCAGTCTTTGTGCTAAACTAGGCAAAACAACTTACCTCAGCTTGGTAAGAAGCAGCTTTATTGCAGGAAAATTGAGACTAGTGTACACAAATTGTATCGATGGATTACGGATGTGTTTTTTTTATTGATATTTCTGCAAGTGTACATACAAAAACAAGATTTAAGAAAATCACGTTTTTGTGTGCAAACCTTCAGTTGGGGATTTATATGTTGCCACCATAACTGTGAAATCAGGTTTATGAGTGCACTCCGATTCTGCCGGCTTGGGAGGCTTTGCCTTTGGGAGGGAAAGCCATTCATAAGTAAGTAGCTCTAACAGATTTAAGAAGAGTGTGTGACTTTGCATGTGTGTGTACCATAAAAAGAACACTTCTATTTCACGCTTTGTTCCATGTGGATTGAAAATCTTGTGACTGTAAAATGGAATCTTCTTTTCATAGTTGTACTTGTTTCCTCCCTTAAACTTCACATGTCTGTGTTTCTTTTAGAGAATTGGATGGACTTCTAGTGGAACAGTGCACTGTGGACACAGACACCACCACTGGGCAGAGTGTACCAGCTGTCATTGGTAGTTACAGAGAAATACTATACACTGTCTTTGTCTTTTTAAATGGATAAACGTGTAACTCTGATATGGACTGCTAATTTGTTTTACAATGCAGGGATCAGAAAAATATAATGGCTTTGACCCATTATGCATCATTTACTATTCATAAGAAGAACTAGTTTCTGTGTGACACTTTGAGTGAATCCCTTTCTTTTGTGAATTATACATGTGCACACAGTCTATTTTAGAGTTTTCTCCCCACACTTTTTCTCACCAAACTGAGTCATCATGTTCAGCTTTGAGGTCTATGTCTGCAGCAGAGTGAGAGAAGCTACACACACATACATCAATAATTAAGACAGACAGCAGGCCTACTCACTCGACTGGACTGTTGAACGAACTGCATTTCTGCAGAAAGCACAGAAGGGCTGAGGTCTCCGGAATCAACCGTTTGCAATTTTGCATGATTCAGGGAGAAAAATGAACCTGAAGTCCAGACAAGATTTGTAAATTGTCTATTGTCAGCAGTGACAAAATACCACAAAACAAGTTTCTTTTGCAACAGTGTTCTAGTTGTGTGTTTATTTCACACCAGGCAGCTGTATTCAACTTTGCTGCACTGTCAGCTCACACATTCCCCTAACACTGATTCAGCCTCATCATAAATCTAACTTGGAAGTGAAATGGGAGAAAAGGGCTGATATATGCAAAAGTGAACCAGAGAAAATTAAGTTTCACTTCATTTATATCCCTTTTCATCTTTTCCTTCAGGGACCATCCCAGAGGAGACGGTGGAGGATATTAAGGGTATGTTTGACTGAGTTGTTTTTTAAATTTCAAATCTGCAAGTCTCACTTAGCTCCTGTGAGGGTAATGGATCACACTTATTATTTATTGCCTTCAAAGGTGGCATCCTCAAAACAAATCAACACAAAAAATCCAAACATCCACTGAGACAGTGGCTGCGTCCTCTTTACCATCTTTCCACTTGAATATTATACAAAACAGACAGACCTGCCAGAATATTACCAGCAGGGAATGGAAGCAAATTTACAATATGTTTTCTTAAATAAAAACAGACTTAACATCGTCTACAGAATATCAGGGCAACTTATTGTAGCAATCAGTTCTAGGCTGCAACCCTTTATGTTGATGCAAGAATGGGTTTATGTGTATTGTCATTTAATTCATGTGTTTCCATGAAAAGCCTGTAAGTTGCACAAAATTACACTTTAATTTTTTTATGATTCAAATTATTTGTGTGCATAATGATGCAGATATTTAATTGAATTGATTTGTCCTGCGAAATAGCTCATGGCTATTATGTAATTAAAGCTTCCTTTGAGGATTAATGTGCATTTTGTATTTTATAACCTTTTAATTCATTAGCATCTGTTAACATTACCTCCAGGCTTTGAGGACATCGGTTACAGTTTGTCCTTAGTAACAAATGTACCAGTCATTCAGTGTGGATGCGTGCTTATTGATGGTGTTTTGTTTCCTGCAGTCAGAACATGTTTTGTCAGTGACCTGCAGAGAGGCCTCAAGATCCAGGAAGCCAAGTTTAACCTGGATGGCACAGCTGAGGTCAGTGAAATATTGTTTCTATACTGTCCTCAGTCCGTAAATGTGCTTGAATTAAGTATTGTATTGCACTAGATCTATTTACACTTTTTGTGAATGTCTTTGTAGCGTCCAGACCCTCCTCCAGATGTGGATTACCCTCTGGATGGTGAGAAAATCCTGCACGTCAAAGGATCCATCAGGTAGTTCACCAAATAATTCACTTACTGAACTACCAGACCCTCAGGTTTAGTTCTGTTATGTCCATTACTTTGAGATATTTGCACAGGTTTTTGAATATTATTTTCTGAGGCAGCATCCATTTGCCCAATGCATTTGTGTGTCATGTTTGTGTCTGCACTGTGTCTTTGGATTAAAGTTGTCATTTATTAGAGGTTGTTGTTTTTTTTTCTTTCCCAGGGACTCTGTGATGGAGATCCTGTTTGAACAGGACAATGAAGAGAAGAGTGTGGCCTCTCTCATACTTGATGCTCTGGTCAAGGTAGAGAGAAATTATTCTTCATGTGTGTCTTGCATATGTGAGGGCAAGATGTTATATTCATGAGCAATCGCTTACTTGATGCAGTCTGAATGTAAATAATGAAAACAGTAGAAACATACAGCAACGGTCTTTCTTTGTCAAGACAGGAGCAAACCTTCATAGGAAACAAAAGTCTTAACTACCACCTACTTTCACCTTTGGAAAAAAATAATTTGGGATTTGCTTAAAACAAAAAAATCTCTGTGAGGGTTGTCCACTTCTCCAAAAAGGAACAGAAATAGTTGTGTGAAGAATGAATAAAGAGAGCGTGAGAGACAAGCTCAAGTCCTCCATACTTTCTCACCTCCACACACCTCGCTATGAGTTGTTTAAGTGGGTGTGCTTGTCAGATTGTCGGTCTCTGAAAGTTACAAAAATAGTTAGATGCAGCCCCTCTAAATATGGTGTTGGAGAGGTGTAGGGGGAGGAAGTTTCAGCCACTGTTCGAGGCACTTTATTTCAGGCTTGATGCCTTTAATCAGAACATCTAAAATCTCCGTCTGCCCTGGAATCCTATTTCTTTTCCACAAATACCACAAAACATCCAACGTCTTAACTGAGTTATTCATGTTATTGTTATATACTATTACACTGACACATCTTCAATTCATTAAAATCAAGCTTTATTTACAGAATGTCTATTTTTTAAGAAGCTTCACCTGGTGTGGCAACATAGTGTGATTTTTACATGGCCCTCTTCACCTATTTTTGTGCCTTGGTTGACATCATTTCATTTGGACTTTGCCTCACTAATCTTCCCTTTTGGTGTATATTAGTTTATTCCTCATTATCCTGCTGAAATATTTGAGTATCTTTTGAAGGAGGAACGCAGCAGCCCAGTTCTGTGCTCCTATCAGGAGTCGAGATTACAGTTTGACTCTGGGTGGTTGCCATAGCGACACTCAGCTGTGGCCAGTTTTGTTTTTCCATGTGGAGACCGAGTCAGATTGAGACAGCCTAATTAATCTCAGCAGGTCCAGCAGCAGACGTGACCCATCACATCAGGCTGTAGCTGCAGTACGTTTAAAACCCCTGATCTGTGCAAGACTCCACTCAGGACAGTCTGATATTGATGAATGAGTAGGGCGCTTTGCAAGCAAGAGGGCACTGCTGGAATGCCCACTTCAGCTAGTTTCACATTTTGTTGTAGTCTGCACCTGTCCTGTAGTGGTCGAACTGCTGTTTCCTCCTCATCTCGTCTCCTATTGCACTGAAACGAAAGACTCAAGTGGATGCTGGTTGTTTAGGTTTATTTCTTTCATTTAAACTGTGCATTAGATTTATTTTGAAAGAAACAATCCATTTCACATTTCCCAAGCTGCAAAGCAGGGACTGTGGACATTTTCTCACTAATCTGTCATATCAGGGTGGATTACAAAAAAAAAAAAAAACAGGTGACACCTATGTAAATGATCTAATTTGTTCATGTGTATTTCCCTGTAGTGCCCCATTGACGCACGTAAGGTGCTCTCCGAGAACCTGGTGGTGATTGGAGGCACAGCCATGTTGCCAGGTTTCCTGCACCGGCTGCTGGCCGAGATACGCCTCCTGGTGGAGAAACCCAAGTACAGCGATGTGCTGGCCAGCAAGAGCTTGCGTATACATGCTCCACCTGCCAAGCCTAACTGCACCGCCTGGCTCGGAGGTCAGATAAGATATTTAAATATGTATCACCTGCTGAAGTGAAGGCAGCATTTTAGATCAATATTTCTCCAACATCAATATATTCCAAAAATCGTAATGTATTCATACCATCTTCTGCTCTACAGGTGCTATCTTCGGGGCGCTGCAGGACATCCTGGGCAGCAGGTCGGTATCTCGAGACTACTACAATCAGACAGGCCGCATCCCGGACTGGTGCTGCTTGAGCTCCCCTCCTCCTGAATCTCTCTACGAAGCAGGAAAGACCCCACCTCCACTCATGAAGAGAGCCTTCTCCACTGAAAAGTAGAATGTGCTGTAACATAATTCAAACAATGTACTCTCCATTATTCTACCTGATAGAACAGTTCAGTAATCTTAAATGTAACATCTTGTTAATGTGATAACTACACAAACAGACTCAGATGTTTGTGTAATGTCTAGTAGTCACACCTATGTTTTTGTATGCACTGATTGTGGACTGTTTGATAATCAGGTGAGCTGGTTTCTGACCTTACCAGACAGAACAGATATCAGGATTTTAGGTGGTTACATTGATATTCTACAGGGATCACGGTGTTAAAATTTCAAATAGTTCTTGTGCTGTATGCAGCCATGTCTTCTGTTTTGTTTGAAGTCTCATTGAGCGAGACACCGAACCTGTACATGCTCCCTCTCACTCCACTTTCTTCTGGATTTTGATGGCAGTTGAACTGAAAAACAGGTCATGTTCAGCCGAATTGTTTCTGATGATTACCGAGTTGAGCTTTAGTCATCCATTGTCAGCAAAAAAGACCGGAAATGTTGCTCAGACAAACGTTATTCTTGTTTGATGTAAGATAAAGTGTGGAAATCTGACTGTGGATTTTAAGCATAATGTCCCATGGGATTTCAAAAGAAAAGAGTTTCACTTATTTATTGCTTAGACTTGAAGGCCCTGTACCCTCACACAGGTGTTCTCAGTTATCCTGGCTAATTAGCGGCTTTTAATGTTAAAGCAAGGTGGAGTTTGTCAAGGTCACCAAACTTCTCATCTACTCCACCACAAAGAGCTAAGTTGTTCCACCCTGACAATTATAGCTCAGATAATATCACCTGTGTGCTGTTGTTGTTGTTTACAGACTTGTAACATCTTACAAACAATGCTACCTGGCTCTGTAACCTTTAAATTCAACCATCACTACAAATAAATATTAAGAAGTCAATCAGACATGCAACTTCTGTCCTTTGTATCCTGGAATGGTGTAGGGCCAAAAAAGAAATATTTTGTAAAGAAAAAGCTGATCATACAGTTCTTTTTGTTCCCCACAAGTCCATAAACCTACTCCCAAAACCTGAAAAACAATCAGTCTTAATTTGTGCACCACAGCTCACCACCACAAATCCCACAGCCATAAACTATTAAGACACTAAATTTAAAAAGTTTGAATTGGAATCTAGTTTTCAAATAAGTTGTAGGTTAAAACAGAGCACAGTACAGTTACTGTCAACGCAGAAAAAGCACCTTTGTTCCCAGAGTATTGCCACAGGTGCTGCCAAAATCTATTTTCTTTCCCCACTTGAATCCCTGAGCTATAAATGTTTCCAGGATCATGGTGAAGTATCATCAGGCCTGACCTCATTCTGAGTTTCTCTACGCGTAGGAAGAAACACCGGAATGGTTGCCAGCAAGCTTCTGGCTGTAAACACAGTTAACACAATGAAATACGTACATCTCATTTCCAAACCAACAGAATGCAGTGTTAGTTTATCTCTCAGCTTTACCTGAGTTCAGCTGGAAACTTCGCAGAGTAAGTTTCAGTCATCTTCCGACTCCAACAGTCGACACAGTGCAGACACATTTTTCATGTTCTGCCTTAATCAGCTGCTGATTTCTCACATCAGTCTTTTTACATTTGTGTTTATCTGTGCATTTTAGGAATTAGAGTGACATAACAATCCCTTGTTCTGCTAAACATATTCAGGAAACTCCCCCGACACACTGTTAATGTGTGTGTGTCCCAGAATGGAATTACATCTGTTTGGCCTTTTGGGTCACATTCATCACTCAGCATTGGTCCGTCTGGCCACTGTGGGCTTGGGAACCAGTAGCATTACCCACAATGCACCTGCAGCTCAAGACTGGCAAAAAACAGTGTGGGAAATCAGATGGAGTTTGGATTGTGATCGCAGGCATAAAAATAGGCAGAACGATTGAGCAGAGGAAGGCAAAGACTGCGGCGATCAAGCTACAGATAAATGTTAGGAGGCGTGTGTCCCTCCTTCCTGCTGCTAAAGCCCAGCGACACCCCGACCATTCAGATCTTTGCTGAAGACATTGTCTTAGTGCATGTGATTTAGGTCATTGTAGGTGAATTATTGTGGCCTTTAATCTGCTATGTGTGAGTTTTATCTCTTTCCATAATAAAGATGCATCTAAAGACGTAATAAACTCCAGAGGGAATCTGAGGAGGATAATAAGAGCTTTGTATCTCATGTGATAGTTGATATTACAGACTGTGAAGCAGGAGGAGTGCAGACCTCCTACCTCAGATGATCCCTTTCTGACCACATAACTAAAGACAACCACAGCCTCGCCTACATCCAAGGATACAGAGCTGTCCCACCTGCTGCCTCTGCTCCAGCTGAGGGAAACCCCATCCTCCCTCGATGGGGACTGGGACTGGAGCATCAGTGTGGTTCCCAGAGACAGGAAGCGGCAGCTGTCCGTCTGACCTCTGGCTATCAGACTGGGAGTCTGGGTGGGAGGGGGAAACCCCCTGAAAGTGGGTGAGCCCTGCCTGTAAGGAGTGTTGGCGAACCATTCATAGGAGGACCGGGGAGTTCAAAAACAGTTCACACGCCCAAATTTCAGTTCGCTTTAAAGATGAAATCCTGATATCAAATGGTTATTACACACTGTCTCTATTCTGCAGTGCAGCAAGAGACGTTGTGATGTTTTTGTTACTTGTTTTCCTGTGACACTGAAGAATACTCACATGATACATTAATTAACATTGATGGCATTAACATGCTCCTACATGAGCACCAAGCTGCTCCACCATCACTGCCTGCAAAGACTGAGAGGCAAATATGGTGAGATGAGAGCAACCATCCATCTTGGTTATCTTGTCCACAGAGGCTGTTTTTCAACACACACCAGCCCAGTTGTCCCATAAATCACATTGGCTGTGAAAACACATCTGAGGCCTCCTAATACGTGTAGGGGCACCTCGGTGCTGGTCGTGCACGTCCTGCAGAATGAGCAAACAAGAACCGTGGCTTCACCGATCCACCTGGACGTCATTTTGGGAAGTAAACATAATCAGGAATCAGCATTAGCTGAAAAGTGATAGCATCTACAAAACACAAGAAGCCAGGTATTGTGTAATAGGAAGGCTAAATTTATACTGCAGTTGTTTATTTGTGTCATACCAGACATAAACTGGTGATAACAGATATGCTATCTGTAGTAAACACATGCTTGTGCACAAACATGACAACTTCAGGAGTGAAGGCAGGAACATATTCTGCTCATTCTTGCAGCATCAGTGTTGATAACCTCAGATCAGCTGCCTTTGTGCCAAGACATTACAGGCAACACCCCGAGGGCTCAAGCGCATAAACAATGCAGAGGAGCTAAACTGCTTAAAGTAGGAACCAGATCTGATCGTGGATCCAGAGCAGCTATGTGTTGGCAGCTAGTGCAGAGATACAGGGAGCTCCTCGTACCGTGACCTCGTAGTATTTCATTATGACATTCAGGCCAAGACAAATAAATGAGTAGAGTTAAAAGCACCATATCAGCATGTTTGTGTCTTTTAGCTTCTTAATGACAAATGATCTATCTCCAAAATGTCAGCTTTTCATGAGTGATGAAATACAGTCATGTTCTCAGCTTTGTGGCAGTGTGTTTTTTCAGATAATCCAGTTGCTTGTCAAAATGTTTGTTCAACTGATGAAGTAGGATCATTTTCACAGCCTGTACAGAGATACGGAAAGCTTCTTTTTATCTGAAAAATTCAAAATCCCATAAACCAGAGACACATTTTTCACAGACAGTAATATGCAGGTCAATTAAAAAGGCTAGTTTTCTCACTGCAGTTTAAGTGCAGATTGATTTGAAAAATCTGCATTGTGTTACCCCACTGATATAATGAAAGTGAAAATAGTAACCTAACTTATTTCACTGTAACAGATTGCACAACACAAGCAAGTTCCAAGAGTTTGATCATTAATCTTTTATTGTATTCAAAATGACTGGAAGCCCTGCATGTGGAAATACAGTGAAATTCCTGCTGTAGGTTTAAATTGGTTAAAACATACAGAAGTATGTATAGTTCTTTAACATACTATATAAACCTAACCAATGGCATCACGTCCTAAAACACTCAATAAAATACAAATGTAAAGATTTACCAGTCAAGAGCAAAAGTATCTTTGTTTGTAATAATTCATATTTTCTAGCTTTAAATAATTATGTCTACTTTCCCATAACAAGTAAATGCATTTATTGTATTTTTGTATATGTATTAATGTTTAGGCTTTTATATATGTTAGGATGATTAGTTCTATATTCTAACATTAGTTATTCCAACATTTTTTATTGTCTGTTTATATCTTGTGCATAACCTAATATGGTTGATTCCTGTACTGAAATAAAAGTGCGTGTATGTGCGCGCGCGTGAGTGCGTGTGTGTGTAAGAGAGAGCGACACTGTGGTAACTTGCTTCATCTTCTCTCTCCTCTTTAACTCGCCACTGTCTCCTCTTGATCACCAGCTGATCACAGCCTGTTGAAGGCTTCGCTGCGCTCTCCATCCTGCGCAGTTTTGCGCACAGCGGGACGCTGCGTCAGTGCAAACTGCGGCCGCTTCAGGACGCTGCTCTTCACACTTTTTCACTTCAGACTCACACACTGGTTTTACACAGTCTATGTTGGAGACGAGGGGAGGTCACTTTCTGTTGGCATCATGCAAAGTTTCATCGGGATCTCGCCCCTCTTATTGGCTCTTCTGCTGCAACTCGTACCTGCGCAGGTAAATCAACAGATTTCAAAACACACCTTTTTGTAATGTTGCCTCTAGCACACAATGTTTTTTTTATTGTTAACATAAAAATTTAGTAGTTTTATAAGTTTCAGGTGTTTTGAGAAAAGTTGTGAAACTTATTCGTGAGATATTTAAATGTATTAGCAACAGTGACTATTATTTTGAAATTCAATCCATCCTCTATATTTTGCATGTTGAAGACTGCATTTAGGTTTTCCTTTTAGAGGACAAGTCTGTATTTCCTCTTTCCATGTCAGACTTTTTTCACTGTGAGTGGACACATCTGCTCCACACTCCAGCCTTTTTACACCCTATCTCTATGTTGACTGGCTGTGCCCCACCATGAACATACCATCTGCATTCAGGGCTTTGGGAATACAGTCATGTGTCCAGATATTGACTCAGGCAGCCAGCCTCAGATACAGCTGCTGCACGTTACTGATCCAGGTTAAGCTAGAGAGACGTGCAGAGCTGCACGATGAGAAACTCATCCAAGAGGTGCATCAGTAATTTGGCTGAGATGAGACAGCAGTTGTGGTTTGGAGACTCTGCAGCTCCAGGTCCCGCTCCCATGGTTGAGATGAGGCTGTAATGCTCTACATCTCTTTCCTGGCTCCCTCTTGGTGAAACAGCATCCAACCCCAGGCAAGACAGACACATTCAGTATCACCCAGCAGGGAGCCGACTGCACAGTGGATATGCATTTCATTTAAAGAGGGGGAGATTATAAATGGGATTTGGGTTGAATAGCAAGCAGAAATCTAAATAAACGTGGTTGACATATGCGTTGTGAAATAGCATAAAATGCTTTTTAATGCGTAGTTCAGCCGTAGAAAGCTTGCAACAGGATGATTGATGTGAGACGTGAGAAGCGTAATGCCACCTCAAAATATTGTGAAATGCATTTTTCTTACTGTCCAGAGACTGTTCAGAGATTTCAACCATCAACACAGTGTTGTGTTTTATAGACAAGGCAAGAGATCATGAATGGAAATCTGATAACTTTTACCACACAGAATTGCACAAAGAATGGAATGGACCTTTCAAATGCAACTGGTTAGAATTAATTTAAAGTAATAAACGAATCCATGCTTTGTAATACAACATGAATGGTTTGCACATAGGGCACAGTCAGTCAGTGTTAAAACCATGAAAGAGCTTTTTAGAGAGTCTGGCAACCTTTTAAGCCTGAACTCTTTAAACACAAATAAATGAATGAATGGAGCTAGTATCACCAGCCTTCTTCTTTTTATGTACTCTTGCCTGTGGTTTCCGTACATAAGCACTAATTAATATGAGGAAAACTTGGACTTAGCCTCCAGATTCAGTGCATCTAGTAATTGAGATATTAAGAAAGTCAAATCCAAGATTAGCTCCACATCAAAAACTGGGAAAATCTATTTCCTATTGCTTGTTCTATTTTCCTAAATAGGCCCAAAATGCAGATTTGCACATGTCTCCAAATTTGAAGAGAAGATCAAATCTGCACAAATATTTTGATTTGCTTGACTCTCACAATCCAGGGTTCCGACTTTACAGCAAACCCGGCTATTTTATTTGTGAGGCCCTGAACCAAAACATACTGTGCACGTGACATTTAAAAAGCACATTGGCAGAAATAGGAGCAAGGATGAAGAAAACGTGGGCAGAAGAATGTGACATGTAAATTCAGGTTTTTGTCCAGTATGATAATAACCCTCGTGCATTTGTTTGGAAGCTTTGTTTGAGTTACAAAATTAGAGGGAGAAAAAGAATAATGAGAGAGTAACGAGAAAAGAAGCAGTTTCCCATATTCAACACGTTTCTGTATTTTTCCCTTTTTTAGCAAAGCAACAGTTTTAGATAAAGTATGTCATCATGTCCAGCTTGGAGCTGCTTCACCGTCACACTGTATTGTTCGTGCATGTCTGCGCGCTTTATGCTAATTACAGCATCTGTGCCTATTGTTGGATGAAGCTGTGCAGACTCTTTCACTCTTGCTTTGTATTTGGCAGAAGTAGAAACTCACAGCAAACATGAAAATCCCACAATAAAACCCACTGTTGTCCTGTGAAGCATTCCCTGTGTGTGACATTTGGAAGACAGTGTTCCCATCAATGTTCACAGAGTGAGAGGAGAGCAGCAGAGAGGTGAGGAGTCAGAAAGAGATTGTTGATATTCAAAAGACCAAGAGGGCCAAGATCAACTTTGCACTTTGTGTTTCTCCTCAATTTGGCGTTCAGAAATCGGGATCATCGCCATTGTAAGTTTGGAGGGCGGGATGTGAGAACTTAACAAAATTCATGCTGTGTCACTTTGCTTTTCAGTACTGCCTTTGTTTGAACTGTGTTTATTGTGTGTAGAACTCCCATGAGTGAAGGAAGCAGCTATTCTTTGCTGTTATTCTTTGCATACTTTAAGGGTTTTTTTGTCATAATAAATCATCTTGTATTACAATAAATTGAGAAACCAAGTGCGTTTTGTTGTTGACTGGCTCATTTTACTGCTTTTTTTTCTGATTTGCAAACAGCAGCACAGTGGTACACTCAGGAAACATGCAGCATCATTGTTTTTACTGGATCATTGTGTGTGCACTACTTCATCTGCGCCAAAAGAGGGCGCTCTGCAACTTCTCAATGAATGAATGACTGTTAATGTAACATGCTTTCTGCTCTGTTTTCTGTATCATTACAACAACTGATGTTCATACTTTTATTAAATGAACCCGAATGGTTGATATCTGTATTTTTTTAATGCATTTTGCAGACTTCACGCCCTCCAGAGGAAGGTCACTCAAAAGGTAAGTTCTATGCTCTTGTCCATATCATATCCAACTGAATTGACATTTCCACCTCTTGAAGATTAAGACTAAAGATTCAACTTGTCTTGCAGTAATGCCGTTCCAGGAGGTGTGGGCAAAGAGCATGTGTCGGCCCATGGAGCAGTTGGTGGATGTGGAGCAGGAGTACCCTGGAGAAGTGGAGTACATCTACATGCCTGCGTGTGTCCCACTTTGGCGCTGCTCTGGCTGCTGTGGGGATGAGAACCTGGAGTGTCAGCCTACCCTTGAACGCAACACCACTCTGCAGGTGGAGCAAGATCTGTGATCGGAAATGATTGATCAGAAATTTATTAAGGCAGGTGTCTGTTTGCACTGAATATATGGCCCTATATTCTGTTTGGTTTTCCTTTGTTTGTCAGGTGATGAGGATTCATCCCATGATAGCTATGCACCATGTGGAACTCACATTTGTGGAGCATCAGAAATGTGAATGCAGGTAAATTGCTGATTCTTTCTAATGAACCCTAAATGCAATTTGAGACAGCTGACTGCCACTTGTTTGTGTTTTTCACCCCGTCTTAGAGCCCGTCAGAATCTGCTCGATCATAAGAGGTCAGTAGAGGAGCATTTTATCTATCAGACATGAAGGCGTCAATATCCTCATTGCACTTTGCTCTTCCTCCACAGCAGCGGCGATTCTATTAAGAACAGACCTCGGAGGAGGAAACGCAAGAAGACGGCAAACGGCTGTGGCAAGTAAGAGATGGATTGCCCCCCTGTGGCACCCGCACACACACTGTTTCATAATGTTTGGACATTTACTGCTACATTCATCACAGTTTCCTCCACACTGTCAGACGACCAAGGACAGATGAGATTAAGCAATATCACAATATATTGTCTGATGTGTTAGTCTTCTCTTTGGCAAGCGTGTAATCCACCGGCCACAGAGCATTTATAGCACAATAATCCAAGGCTGTTGATAGCTCCAACCAAGGACTGCCAGTGTAAAGGATTAGTCTGAAAATAACCCGATTCACATATCAAGAATATTCCCCCAAAAATGAAAAGGATCTGTAAAGAAAGGGATCAGCTAAGAAGCCAGGTCAAAGACACTATACATCATTTTCTCCACATTAAAACTAGTCAATATGCATCTGAGTCAGTCTGAGGGCTCCAAACTAGATGGAAAGGTGAAACTGGAATGTGAGTCCAACAACAGCAGAGCTCTGGCCTTAAAAATGAATATGAACAGGGGATATGTCCAAACAGCAGCCAAATCTTTGTGCATAAATGAAAATACCTTTTCTGAGGTGGAGTCCAGTGAACTTTAAAGCTCAAGCAATTCAGTCCCAGACCCATTATTTGACCGTCTGATCCGGGAGTTTTATGTGCAGTGAGTTTGGTATTTTGTTTGTCTGTGGCCTTCATAAAGGCCAAAAGGGCAGCATGTGTCACAGGTAATCTCTCTATGCCTCTCTCCCCGCTCTCTTTCTCTTTTGTTTGATCAGGGAAATTGTTGTGTAACCACTTTTGAATTCGGTTTACAATGAAGGCGTTGCCACAATGAATGAGATACACAAGCTAAATAAAGGGTACTGTAAAGGCTAGATTATGAGGTTTAAAAGTTTAAAGCTGCTACCAGATTTGTGCAGTGTTATGAAGTGGTCCTTTTAAAAGGGTCGCTACATGGATTTTATATATGTAAATTAGATTATTCTGTAATATTAAGTACTGCTCAGTCTGTGAAAACAGCTCCATAATGTCTTCTGCCTGTGGCTTTAGATGGAGCCTAAAATCTGTGGAAATAACCCTGATGATATTGTTAGGGTTGTCAAAATTTGGAGACTGCAACAGGAAGTCTGTGTGGGAGACACAGAGATGTGGCAATTTATCAGGCAGGGTCAATATCCAGCTTATATAGGAATAGTAGGATCCAGGGGTCACTGGATTGGTTCAGATTTTTTGGTTTGGTTCATTGTTTTTTTTTTCCAGGTTTTCTGTCTATCCATCCCATTGTTGTCAATGCAGTATCACAGAGACTTTATTGCATCTGCGACAAACGTCCACTTAGTCACAAGGATGAATTAATTAAAATAAGAGGTCAAAGGTCACTGTGATGTCACCAAGCACGTTCTTGGCCATAACCAAAGAATTTGTATGCTGATTATGACAAAATGTTATACAAATATCTAAAAGGAGAAAACTGTGAAGTGATGATTTTATATCCAATAAGGTCAAAGGTCAACTTCACTATGACATCATAATGTTGTGAAAACACACTTTTCTTGCCATTATTCAACACCAGAAACAGAAGGGGAGATCGTGACCATGTTTCACATTTGGTTGGATACTGAATTGGTGACACTAATCATGTGTGTCCACCTTGAAACTAGTGGTTGTATAGATCTCCTGTGCTGCCGGGTTGAAGATGTGTGTGAAGCATCTATGTTTTAGAATTTGTAGCTTCTTTGCAGCAATATCTATATTTAGAGCACTGTCTACTGCCATGGCTACAACTTCTACTACTCTAGTCTACTACTACTCTACTTTATTGGTCAAGCATGTGAACACACACAAGGAATAAGACTCACATAGACATACAGCAGAATAAGAACAACAAAGCTTAACAGTCAAGTCAATTTGTTATCCTGCGTCTCTTCAGGAAGAACGGTCTACCCTGTCCTCTCCTGAAGGGTTATGAGTCCAGTCCAGCTTTTTATTGATGGTCTCCAAGTTATTTGTATGAGTTCAGCCTTTTCACCTCGTCTCCCTGGGTGACAGTGAGGACAAGGGGCCTCCTGTTCCTCTGGTAGTCCAGCACAAGCTCTTTGGTTTTACTGATATTGAGCTTCAGGTGATTGTCTTTGCACCATGAGATGAAGCTCTCAATCAGTCCTCTGTACTCCTTTGTAAAAATAGTCTCTTAGTGTCAATGAAGTCATGGCTTCATTATATGAGTCTGGACAAACATGGATGAAAGCTGCAACTTCACTGATAGCTGGAGGCATACAGCCGTGAGGCGGTAACTCGCATTTCAAGTCTATCTTAAAACACTCATGTCCATATGTACACTCAAACAGTTGCAGTGCTGTGATCATTGCTTCTGTCAACACTGGCCCTGAAAGCGATTCCAATGTATGTAGAGGAGGACAAAATCCACAATCTCCTTTTTTTGTGCAAATGTGCATTCTGAAGTTTTAGCTGAAGTTAATATGAGTCTGTAAATGTAGTATAAACAGTCCAAGTTCGTCTCATCCATTGTGTATCTTGGGTCATATTCTTTTTAAAACAATGAGGAAACTCTTTGTGCCACTATCTCTCCACCTCAGCTCAGCAAGGAAAGAATTTCATACTGAAAAGACTAAGATATCCTTTTCATTTGTCTGACTCAAACTGCTGAAGCCTTAAATTAGCTTCAGCTGAACTTGAGAATGTGTTTTTGTAGAGAATGAGGACGAACTGTGACGAATGAATTTTCTTCCCCATTGCTTACATCGGAATTATATTATGGAGGGATCTCGTCGGTAACAATTGCAGAGATAATTAAGTCTTTCAGCGTACACATGGGCATGTGAGTATTGTTTTAAGGGAAAGTTCCTTTTAGCATCTAATAAAGATCCTCATTATCAGCACTGTGAGCGTCACTACTAGCTCACTAAAGCACATAAACTTTTCACTGTTGAGGAACAAGAAACAATAGGTGATTCAAAGTAGGTGGGATCTGTGCACGTGAGCTGAGAACTATAGGTTTTCACCATCTCATCTGATAAGGAGGTGAGTGAGGGGACATCTAATCCAGCAGCCTTAAAAGAGTTGGAAAGAAATCCATCCTGTGAATCAGCCCTGCTAAAAGCCACACAGTGGACTTGAGGTCTTTGTGGGGTAAGGCTGTGTGTGCTGGTGGTCTGTCGGTTTCCCCAAATTAAATATTGTATCAACTGTGTAGGAGCCTGTGTGGCCGTGTTGTTGTGGCTGTTGTCTGATCAAGCGCAGTGCTGCACCACTACTTGTCTTGGTTCCTATTCCTTTGTAAACCATAGCTTAGGGCCCTCCACCCCATCTTTCATGGTTAAGGGACCACACAGTTGCAGAGTTTTTAATTTGTTCCAGCAGATCCAGGGGCCACAAATTGTATAATGCCAGTACTGAACATAAACTGAACTGGAGTAAAACTTCCTACTCAAAACCTAAGGGAATAAACATTCACTTTGATGGTTCCATGATGACTTGACTCTCGTGACAACCTCAAAGTGAATGTTTAGGGTTTTACTTTGGTTGGTCTGAGGGACATTTTGCCTTTTCACTTGGCAATGAGAAATGCCACTTCAGACAGAAGCTCAGTCTTACAGGACCTATGACCCCACAGGCCCCTGAACCTGTGCCCTGTTGGCCTGTTCTGTAATCCATCCATGGAAGTGTCAGAATTATCATTTGGGTGGTGATTTGTAGTGCTGAGGTTGCATTTTAGCACACTGGTGGGTCTCATAACCTTCAGAGTCCACACACAATTTTGAAATATTTGATCACTTACACATTTAGGAAGCTTATCTGTTAATGAAAAGAGTGATTTAACTCATTCACTGTGTAGATAATACTCACCCCAATATCATCTGCATAAAGATAAAAAAGAGGTTGTAGTCATTGACTTTTCAAATGGTGTCTCAAGATCATACTTTAAGACAGATTCAAGTAACACATATCTTGAGTTTGAAGTGGGGTTTTTTCTTTGTGGTTTCAGCTCAGAGGTGTTATGTAAGTGCTATAAAACAGGAACTTCTTATGTTTCTCCAATGTTGTGATGATGCATTTGAATAAGCCATGCAACTGCCCCTCAGCGTTGTGCCACACTGAGAGCAAATAACAATATTCAATAGCCAATTATTTCAATTTGATGTCTGAATTAGGATTGTATTCTGCTAGATATGCTCATGCCTCTGGTTGAATAGCTACAATTCCTTTGATAGAGGGGCAATACAGCAATGAGACCAGCAAAATGGAATAGTAGCTCATGAATAATGTATAATCAGTATGTAATAATTAACACCAAACGCTCTGCTGCCTTAGAGCTAGGCTGGAAGATTTGAAATTCAAATAACATTTGGTGAAGTCAAACAGTGTTGGTTACAAAATGGACACAGATGTATTTCACAGTCATACTGGGGTACCCATTTGACAATCATAACATCATTTATTTTTGTCTTTTCAGGTGCCAGTTCCCTCAAAACAAGATAAATCTTCACTGATTTGCAAGTCTGTCCAAAGATTCATTTGGAGGAGTGACTCTGGAGTGGCAAACAACAGCACATCTGTGAATTGATCATATCTGACTATTTATCTTCTGTCCATCTATCTGTCCTCATCCATCAAACATCAGACTTTCCATTTTGTCCGTGACATTCTTTTCTTTTTTTGATTGATTATCAAAACAAACAAGCATGTCTGCAAACTCCTTTGGCTATAACTGCCTTTTTAACAGACCAAAATCAATGACAGTTTTGATTTTAAAAATCAAGTTGCTTTTGTGTGAGGTTTTAAAAATAGACATAGGATAGAGATTCAGGAATATGTAAGGAGATAATGGCAGGAATGCCTCCATCTATCCTGTAGCGTTAACTGATTAACTGTCAGATCAATGGCAACATTCGCAGAGAAGCCAGAGACTTACTCCATGGCTTCATCTTCATTGTGTCTTTTGGAGATTGACACTTGTTTTAATTGTAATGAAACCAATTCCTTGCTGGTGCACACCTGCAGACACTGCAGAAACATTATCTATGTGACTTTCTATTAAGTGTTATTTACTCTGCCCCGGGACATGATAAGCTCCTGGAATAAAATTCACACCAAACAGGCCTACAAGGAACGTCTTGTGTTATCTACATTTGCATTGCTAGACCATTAGGATGGGTAACATGTGAGAACACTATGAGCTCTTTATTTTTGCAAGGCTCTGTAGTAAGCACATTGTTATGAGGCACAAGCGGTTAGTGTTATCCACTGATTTGCATTGCATTCACAGCCTTTCTGAGACATGTGAGATGGCAGAGTTGTGGTCAGATGCAACAGCAAAGATTTGTATTGTATTTGTCTGAAGAAGAAGATGAGGCTGGCCACACAACATTGAATGAATGAATGAATGAAACCTTTTATTTCAGACATGTGAAAACAACAACCAAACCACCAGATTGATGGAATGAAGCAAGCATTAAATGGGATTACTTAAGTCACAACCTTATTCTAGACCTGTTTTATGAATTTCAATCAGTGCCACCAGGTATTGTTTTGTCATGGGCTAATTATGCTGCTTTTGTTATGCCATATGCAGTTTTTTTGTCTTCTCTCCTGAGGCATGTATGTACACTTCCACTACAAACCCTGCCACCTCATCCTCCATCTTTGTCATGGCATACATGGACAGGACCTGTGAGAGTAAAAGTAGTGTAAATATCAGCACGCCGACACGTGAGGACGCTTTGTTCTGAGGTGCAGTTTTGTGTTTACTACTTCAAACATGCTGCAGAGGAGAGTCGCTCTGCTGGGGTTAGCGGCAGGCCAATCAGGCTATTATGTAATCTGCAAGAACATTACGATCGAAAGCTCACGTCACCGGGTTTCCTGACAGTATGTTTGAGATGCCTGCACTGTACCGAACACCTCCTGACTACATGCTGAACACAATGTCCTCAACTTGCCACACATTCAGCCACGGTCACGTTTTTCAGCTGCTGGTTTCTTCGACCAATCAGAAGCCAGGGAATACTCCAAGTGGGCGGGCTTTGAGGGCTGAAGAACGTGACGTGTCCGGAACTCCAGCCGAGGCCACGCCTTTGACTGCCAAATACGGCATAGCGTCTGTAACGAATATCCTGTCTGTTTGCGTTTTTGTCAACTGTTGTCGGTAGATGATCGAACGCACACAGGCCGTCGGTAGCCTGCTTTCAGTTTCGAGGCTCTTAGGGGACAATTAACGGCCCACGGTGAACGTCTGTGGCCGCCGTGTTCTCCATGTGACCGAGCGGACGGGGAGGGGCGCTCTGTCTCGTGTATTGTACCGTGGAACACCGAGTTCTAGTTAATGTAGCAGGGCGGCAGCACCGACGGCAACACGGAGGAAGAGAGCGGACAACTCGACCCGACTCCCTTCAGCTGTGAAGACGCTGGAAGAACAAAGTACGCACATTTTGTCTGTGTTTTGCAAACCGTTTTGCAGTGTTTTTGTTGTACTTCCTGTTAACTCTCTAACGTTAGCTCTGCATTCTGCCATTGTTAAGTTAGCTTTAGCGCAGCGTAGCTAACTTAAATCGCATTCTTCAAGTGTTCAGTTGCGTTTAGCTAGTTAGCATGTCATTAATCCGATTTTATAAATATAGTTACTTTAGTTAACAAATTTTGCCCTCTCATGTGATGCAAAATTAACGTTTGTGGTACTTGAGACTATAATGTTAAATTAGCCTTATACTGACTCTAACAAAAATTAGGAACGTTATATTTAAGCTAACTTTAGCATAATACTTTAACATAATGCTTTGACAACATTTGTTAAGACTTATGGTGTTTTTAACTCAACTACAGTAATCGAGGAGGAGAGTAATAGATATGCAGTCAGAACACAACTCTGTTTCCTGTCATTGATCTGAAAAGAGGGTCTACTCAGTGTTGTTTGATTCCCAGCCTTTGATTTGCTGGTGTAGTTGCTGTGGAAGCTTATCGAGACCAGGACACTGTCAGTACAGCAGGAAAAGGAGATGAGCACCAAGAGGAAGGCAGACAGCCACCCCAGGGCAGCAAACAGACCTCGCATCATTAAGTCTGGAGACTCCCGGGCTGATACAGAGAGAGACTCCGGATTCTCAGGTACGACCTGCTCTTACCTCAGCTTTAGGTGCTTTGATCATAATGTATCACTTGATTGAACCCCAATTGCTCGTCCTCCTGGTTTATAGATGCAAGCTCAGAGCACATGAGCACAATGGACACTACAGACTCGGAGGATTCTCCCCGCCCTGTCGTAAAGCAGACTTCTGGCTCCGGGCAGCAGCCCTCTCAGCTGGCTGTGGTAGGAGGCTCCTACTCCAACCTCTCTCCCATGATCATCATGAACAACGTCCTCCTTAAGCAGGTACATTGCTGCGACATACCAAAGACCCCAACTCTGTAACGTAAACCTGAGCAAATAACTTTACCTGCATGGGGGAATTCACTCTCTGCTTCCAACCAGGTTCAGCCCCTCAACCTTTTACTTCAGGCAGGGGTCAGGTCACAAGAGGAAAGTTGTGGTCCAGTTTTATTGCTCCTGTATTTAACTTAAATGTGTCTTCACAGTCGAGTCAGAGCTGCCTGGAATGTGTCACCTAAAAAAGACTGAACTTTCGCAGAGGGTTGTTACTACTTGCTGACCTAACAGCAGAGACATGAAAGTAAAGTAGAAGTAGGTCAAGTGGGTGATTTCAGATTTTGATCTTGGTTGTTGAGGGGACTTTTTAATCAATTAAATCAATAGTATCAGTCTAGTCCATGTTAAACCGCTTTATTTTCATTGATTAAATGAAATGGTTCATTTCCAGCACAGTATGTGAATACAGTTTCACATACAGTGCTCTTTCTGTTAAACCATAATTGTAACTTGTAGGCTTCCATTTAAATAGAATTGTTTGCAGGTATAGTTTGTGTGTTATTTTGTCTTTTTTGTAATAATTATTTTGCATTGGTACAAATTATACCCCATTCTGACAGACAGGTGATGTGGGTCTAACATGTGTCTGCAGTTTTTCTGTATGAGTGGACCGCATATCATTGCACATCATCAAACGCTCCTCCAGAGTAGTTGAATGGGGGTGGCCACTGGCCAGGCATCTCTATGAGGGACGAAAATAATACTTTAGTAATACAAGATACAAGAGTCATTTGCATCATACACCAATCCTCAAAGGGGGAATACGTTATCATGGAACAACTCTTTAGGTTGCTGGGTGGCCATGACAAACTGTGTGGGTAGTGGAACTGAGGCTATTACTCACATTTAATCAACATAAAAGTTGATTAAATGGTTATACTATTGATCATTTTTGTTATGTCAAGTACAAATACCAAATGTGTGGTTCGTACCATTATTATTTATGGGTTCATTTTTTTAAAATCAATTTTATCAGGAATCTCTGGTTTGCATAAATTTGTCTTGAGTGTCTGTATTTACCATTTCATAAACTAAATAATTAATTGGCACAGTATGTTCACAGTTTTTGTTCTCATTTTCAATGTAGTAGAGTGTTGTAGTTCCTAGTGTCCTCATTGTAAACAATGAAAATAAAACACAAATGTTGAATAGGGAAGTGGTTATGAAGGACCTGCCTGCCTTTTAAAGTTCTTGATTTTGACTTTCTTGCCTTTGCAGCCTGGAGATAACCCCCCTGCCCTGAAGCCCTGGGGGTTTAGTCCCACAGTGGAGGTTGTTCAGCCTGTGGTCCAGCAGCCTCAGGTGGTCTTCCTCCAGCCTGTGGTCTCTCATCAAGCCTCTCCTGCCACCAAAGAGACCTCTTCTAGACACAGACGCCCAAAAAATTATCTTCCAATCCTGAAGTCCTACCCCAAGATTGCTCCACATCCGGGAGACAGCTCCAGTTCTTCAGGGAGAGGAACTGCTTCCTCATCTTCCTCCTCCACCTCCTCATCTTCAGGGTCAGAGAGAGGCAGCAGTTTGACCTCCAGTCACCGGGAACACTGTCAGAGAGAGAAGCAGCAGAGAAGTCTGAGTGGGGGTGCCAGTAACTCTGGCTCAACCACTCCCAGTCTTCATTCTAGCCCCAGTGCCATGTCTCCTCTGCTCCAGAGCCGACTTTCTGTCCACACAACAGAAGCCAGCGCCAGCAGTAGTCCTGCCAGGGAGAGGCCTTCATCAGCTGTGAGCCAGTCAGAATTTACCACCTCCCTGTCTTTCGCTCACACCACTGGCTCCATAAACCAGACACTCCCTGCTCCCCGAGGGGCCACCCAAGAGAGCAGCTCAACTGGAGCACATAGCCACAGTGATAGTGATGTTGATACAAAGAGGAAGCGCTTCTGCAACACTTACAACATCCTGAGCAAATCTGGCCTTCTAGACATTGCACTTCGCACCAAGGAGCTCCACCGGCAGAACCGACGCACCCAGAACGACCTAGACAAGCTAAAAGAGCAGACGGACCTTTTCCTTCAGGCTGTGTTCAGCGGTGACACCAGCATCTGTGTCAAGCTGCAGGCCAGCCTTCAGGAGGAAGACAGTGAGAAAGATGGAGAGAGAGCCGCTCAGACCAGCTTAAAGGCAGATTAGACCTAGACTAGTGCTCAACAGTAATCCTTTAGACCGAGTTGGGGAAAAGAAGGCCAGGGTTGGGGGTTGGAGCTTGCAGAGACAGATGGACCGAAAGTAATGTGCTCCACAATACGCACACCCCCAGACTCTCTCACACAGACAGTGTGCTGTGGCCTACATTTTGGCTGCCGGCTGCCTGAGGGCCCTGACACACCGACCCAACCTCAAAGATTTAGGGCAGATAAAGACTTTTTGTGGCTTCGTGTCGTCTGTTAAAAGTTGCATGTGAACTCTTAGTAGGACAAAATATGGTGGTCTGTTGACCACCAACGTGCACATGTGTTCTGAGCATCTGTGTGAAAGGAAATATTTTAGTCAACAGTCTGTAATCCAGAAAACATCACAGAAAGAGAAGCAAAACAAACTACCCTCCAATTTTTGTGCCACAAAATTTGTGAAAATAGTCTCATTTTATGCTCAGATTATGGACTGAGAATATTCGTATATTCCCTTTCAAAAGTTTCAATGGACATTGTACACTGTACCCTAGTGTTATCAGCCTGTGGTCTTAAGCTTGTTGAAAAAGAAAGAAATGGAGGTGAAAAACAAGAAGAAACCACACTAAATCAGTGAAATCTTTAATGGCCTCCATCACTGATACAACAAGCTAGTGCACACAGCCACAGATAAAGTCTGACTAGTGCCATTAGTGAAGGACATGCTGCAAAAACTATTAGCGAAGGACGGGCACAAAGTGCTGCCCAGTCACCACCTGTCAGCTTGGTGTGTCAGCAACCTCAGGCCAAACAAACCACAGCTCACTGTTCTGCCATATTGAGCCTGATCTCTAGATCTCTTCCACTGAAACTGCTACTTTGCTGCACATAAATCTTTTGCTCATTGGCAATCAAGACCCAAAAGCCCTGAGAGATTTGGATCTGAGGCATGAAGGGATGAATGAATACAGAACTCTTTTTCTTACTCAGAATCTCAAAGCTTGATTGAAACCCCTGAGACTGTATATTCAAACATGAACAGCGCACAGCATTTCGGTGTCTTCATTTAAAACTGGGAAATATCAATATCCTAACAGAATGTCTCACTACATAAATTGGATTAGGTTGACATTTTTGTTTGAACTGTTTTTCATCATTCATGGTTGTTCTCCAAGCTGTGTTCCACTGATCCGATGTGCTGCTTAACAGACATCCAGTTAGTAGTCAGTGTGTACACAATCTAAATTATTTTATGCAGCAATTATATAACATTGATGATTTATGACAGGCTTAATATTCCCATGTCACGTTGAATGTGTCTAGGGCCTCTTGCCAGTCACCATCTTCAAATAGACAAACATATGCCTAAAGTGTCTTTTTAGTTCCTGCTACATATTAAAACTTGATGTGAAAGATTTGGCAAAGCCCACTGACAATTTCAAGTATGGCATTTGCATCATGTTGATGGCAGCTATAATACAGTGCAAACTGGCTGGAGGTTAGGCACCTAACAGCCATCTAGATGCTTCCCCAATAACATCCGAGTGTAATGGGTGCTTCCTATAGTTCAACCATATTTATCAGTATCTTGTGCGTGAGTTCTATCATTTGTTTTTGTGTGGGTTTTATATATATATACACATTGATGTAATTTAATGTGGCAATATTATCTAATTAAGAGCAGACCTTTTTCTTTTAAGTTCCTTTCTATTTACGTCTGTATGAAATATTCATTATGTGAACATTTTGAGACAACCATCAAGTCAGGTTTCTTGATGAAGACCAGTTGTTGTGCATCAACTTTGGGCCTCACAAGTCCATTATTAATTTTATTATTATTTTGGATGTTTATAAATTATGGCCTTAATATCCAAACCCAGTGTATGTCACAGAACTTTGCATTTGCACTAAAATAAGCTGAGAGTAGCTCTGAAGCAATTTCTGGGCAGAATTTAATGGCAGCTATGATAGCTCATTTGAGGCAGACTGCAAAAGTCTTTTTTGTTTAAATACAGTACTTGAAGTGCATTGTGAGGCAACATAAGCACAATACCGGTGTCTGCATTCTATTCCTCTAGTACAGTGGTTCTCAAATCTGGAGGATACAACTAAGTGAAATGAATATAATTTCTGACTCATGACAGTGTTGTGATGACCTATTTTTATCAGTTGCCTCCCCTACTGTTGTTAATGATTGATTAAGAATTGTGGAATGGGAGGTATACACTTTTTGCATGACAGTTTGAGAACCACTGCTCTAATAGGACCATGTATAACATTTACATTGTCAGATGTTTTTTTTTTGTTTGTTTTTTTAATTACTAGCAGTTTTATAAATATTGAACCTGTTTTGTATATTCTGTCTTTAACTATATAATAATATTTGATGTGATAATGTACTTGCTGTGCTTATGTTGACTTAAAATGGCTCATGAGGAACATCTTAAGTAAGGGATCATTTATTGTCTACTTTTGCAGTCTTAGCCAATGTGAACATAAATTAAAAACATTTATGTGCATTTGTGAGGGTCATGTGTTCTGTGACAAAATGTATAGAAGTCTTTGTGACACAAACTTTGGGTTCTTTTCTGAATGGATTGCAGGTGTTCTGAAAATAACATCACATCTGATTTGTTGCATATCCCAGCTTTTGAAGGAACTGAGCACACAGATTAACTTTCAGCTTTCATGTTGTAAACAGGCTGACATGTCAATAGTTATGTCTTCACCAATATCTTAAATTAAAGTTCCTTGACCTTCCCACTGTAATGAGTGTAATTCAAGCTAATGAGTGCAGCCACACTGGCCCTGTTTGCACGGACACATGTTTCCAGCTGTAATGAGCAGGCCATGTCACAATGACATTGTAGATTTTTCTACATTATCAAGCAAAAAACAAAATAAGCTCAATAACCATTTTTAATCTTGTAAATGTTCAGAAGACCCACAATTCATTTATGATGGAACCTAAATGTGTTTTTTTTTTCTGTCTGTGAATGATGCATGTTTTCCAAACGTCAGAAATAGAAGTTAAAGTAATAGATTCTAACATGTCGTGACCATGAAAAAAGCCACAGTTATCTCATAGCAAAATCATTTTTGACGCATGGAAATAAAAGTACTTTTTTTTATATTGCTCTAATATTGTAATGTGCTATTGTCACTGTAATAGATCAGTAATTCGTTTTAGTACCATGTGTACTTCATGAAGGCCTTATTGAGACACTCGAACCAGGACGGCAGCAAGACTCCTGGCACTATTTTGGTCTTTTGCCTTGGCCAAAAACAAATGCCAGTGTGTTTGAGCTCTTTTTTTACAGCAGTGTTGAGACCTTACCAATGCAAATTTTCCATGTCTTTATTTCCACAACACATTCACCTAAACTGTAAATGTCTACAGTGATTACAGAATTCATTTAAAGACTTGTAACCTTGTTCCTCCTCAATCAAATGCACAGACAGATGCTATAGTCTGGAATTAATGTTGATGTTGTTTGTCAGCGAATCACATAGAGTCGGAAAATCTTAAAAATGGTTTAATGGCCTTCTGCTCAAATTAGATCTTGCTGTTCTCATAATGTTTCACTGCCAGTGGAATAAATGGTGGTAGTGAAACATCAAAAGGGTCGATGATGTTTTGGCTGATAATAGCACAACAACAATGGTCAGCTTCTACCATAGCACATTTATTTTTTGAAGAGCGGTTACCATCAGCTCACATTAATCTAAAGTTTGGCTTTATTTACATGGATCCACCCTGCTGTGGTTACTCTTTCTTGGATCTTGTCCATGTGATTGAGTATTGACTGAACTGTATCAAAACAAGTCTCTGTAGCCGCTGTTATATATGCTACACGCTGTCATAGACCGTTATTGCCGTTGTTGTGATCATGGTCATGTGAACACAATTTTCTATTTCAACTTTCAAAACAAAAGAACGGAATTAAGCAAAGACTGTTTTTTTTGTTTGTTTGTTTGTACAATAGAACACCTGTAATTTTATAACACTGGATTTCGAGTTTTTCATTTAAATGTTGGCAGCTTTGTTTCCTCGGTGCATTTCAGTCTGCCTTCTTTCATTTTAAAGATGCTGCAAATGTTTGTGATTGTTTTATCAAAAAGTTTCGGTTATGCACCAGCAGCAGTGATGGACAAAATGATAATTAGCCCAATTATTTCCTCCAGTAGAATTAGGCAGACTGAATTTAGTGCGGCTCGCTGGCAATCTGTTTTCTATTCTAAAAATGTAAATGCAGAAAGTTGCTGAAATCCTCATGGGACTTACCACTGCGGATTATTTACCAAAACGTCTGAAGACATGGAACTTGTTATAAATATTGATATTTCAGCTATACCAATCAAAGATCAATAAACTAAGATTGAGAAAGGATTTGATGAAATGTGCTTTAGGGCTCTTTTTTGTACATTTTAAGTTAGAGACTCATTGCTTGTGTAATAAATGTCATTCCAAAGAAAAAGTCCTTGTTGTGTATAATGTTATAAATTGTCTAGATAAATGAAGAGTATTAAGTCTGTTCATACATTCTGTTCTGTTCAATGCGTTTTCCCACACGCCTCTCTTATCACACTACAACAAACTGAGAGAAAGTAAGTATTTAGAAATTTGTGCTTCTTATAGCAACACAAACACTGAACAATGTGCACATTTAGCAAACAGAAGAAATGACACTTCTGGAACCATGAAGCCATAGTCTCTTGTCTTATTTTGGATGTTTATTTTTTTCCATTTTAGTTAGAACTTAGTTTGTCTTATTATTATTAATACCCTGAACTCAGAAAGTATATATGGCTTATTTGTATTTAAAATGACTGAGATCTTGATCACAAAGTATTGACATTCTGGCAAACACAGCATTTGTTTTACTCTGTATACATGTGTGAGCATTCAGAGGATTAACCTTTTGATTTCTCCACTGCACCTGCTACAATTAAGCATTAGTTAAGGGATCTTGTTAAACAATTTGCAGTAAAGTCTAAGGCAAATGTCAGACAGAGGATAGGAGCAGGGCCTGTAAATAAAGCTGTGTCAAAAAGGGCACTTCTAAACTACAGCAACAAGTGAAGGGGTGTTTTCTTCCTGGGTTACCTCCTCCACTTCACATACTTAATTTTCCAGGTGTTTGCAGGTCAATATTTGTCCATCTATTAATTTACCAAAAAGCAATAATGTAATAATTAATATCTTTTGACTTCAGACTGAATTTGTCTGGCCTTATGCTGTAGTTTACAGTTTTGACCACTGGATGGCGGTGATAACACAGGATCCTTGTGTGCAAAACGCGGAAGTGTTCTAATATTGTTCCATCGGAGCCTCCGTAGAACAAACCTGCTACTCTGTTTTGGGACAATTCTTTAGCTCTTCTCACGCTGTAGCTCCGTTACACAACTGTTACAAGGTAAACGAACTAGTTTCATGTTACTGAACATTTAATGCCATTAAAAAATGGGCTGTGTATCGTCAGCGAATTGAGTTTGACAGAAGGCAGCTAACATCTGTCTGTTAGCCCCGGTAGCTAACGTTAGTTTGATAACTGCTAACCCTGCTAGCTAAGTTAATAGCGCAGTCTGTCAATGTCTCTTTGATCCAGAAACTGTTTAAACTGTTGTACTCTAGCCACATGTAGCTACATTGTTTTTCCGGTTAGTTATTTGGTCTTGAATTGTCAAACTTACAGCGATTCGTTCACTTGATGATTTGACGTTTTGTCCTGTTGTTTGATCGCAGATTGTGTGATGGTTTTGACCCAAAGATGACCTGCAGCCTACGCGTGTGACCGACAGAGAATCTCACAATTAGTAGGTCAAATTTGAGGTAAGGTAATGTTTTGGCTATACTTAAGACAATCGTATCTAATTTGATGGATCAGTGTAATCCTGTTATTCTACAGGTTCCACACAGGGTGACCCATGCTTTCTGATGAGCTTGACTCCAAACCAGAGGTATCTCATCATTCTTTATTGCAGATGCAGATGCTGCAACATGAAATACTATATTAAATAAGAGATGAGCTTCTGACTGCCCCCCTCTGTACTTTATGAGGATCTTTTCTTTTTCTCCTCTCAGCTGCTGGTGCAGTTTGTACAGAACGCGTCCATCCCCTTGGTCCAGGGTCTGGAGGACTCGGAGTCCAAACACTGCCTGCCTCTGCTGGCTCCAGCTGAGAGCTCACTGTGCAGCCCGCTGGAGCTCACAGGTCAGCAGCTGCTCACTACTCTTGTCCTGCCCAACACAGGCCAAAAAAGTTTTGGACACATAGTAGATCAAGAGCCCCTCCACACAAGATAGCCTGACAAAAAAGTGTGGGGATTTACAGGGTACATCAGAGTGTGTTGTTCATGGTGATGTTATCACAATCCAAGTCAGTCAAATCAGCTTTATCACTCATATCTGTGTAATTGAAGGATAAATGTAATCCTAACGTGGCAAATCATTCTCAAAAAAAGCCTTCAAAAAGCATTTGTGGATTGCATTTTTCTTTTTGTACTTAAAAGTGCTTTCTATATATGTTTGCCATAATTAAAATGCAAATCCAAATGAAAGATAATGTTGCTTTGTAACTACGGGATGTGCAAATAAGAACCTGTTTGCTAACAAATTCACCATATTAAAAAGTAATGATATGTCAGTGTTCGCAACTAGTTTCTGCTGCTACCAAATCAGAAAAAATCAGTTATTGCTGGTTTAAAATTGAATAGATTAGAAAACTCCATAATAAAGAGATTTTTAATCTGGAATCAGTTCTGCATCAAATTGGAATTCAAATGCCATGTTTTTTTTTAAATTCAAGTGCGGCAGTCTATGACAAAACAGTGAATACAGAAGAGTACAGAGGAACTCATTTTGCAATGTTAAGAGAAGTTTTTAAAATTGTTGTGTTCTACTATTCATCTCCATGCTCTGTCGGGTTGGATCAAGATTCCCTTTAGGTTTGGATCAGTGTTGCATTGCCGTTAACCCTATATTATTAAAATAAGCTCTGAGAAGCTTCACCTGACTCTGCTGTGGAAAACAAGGTTATTAGGTGTAGCTCTATTCCTCAGAGAAGCACATCACTTGCTTACAATGCTCCGGCATCCATATGGTGTGTGTGTGATTTACTGTAAATCCTCTTTAAAAATAAAACCGCATATTTGACAATGCAGATGGAATTTATCATAAATATTGTATGAATTTATGTATTCAAGGAGCCCTGTGGAGATAGCAAACACGGGTATGTTTATATTCAGTGTTTCTTACCGAATTGCATTGTGTGCATCCTTGATGCCTTATTAAGATATTGATTTTTTTTCCCTTATTACATAATTAAAATTGTTATTACATTTTTAACCACCATTGTCTGTGGTGCTTTGATTTTGCCATGAAAGCAATCACTGCATTTATTACACCTATCAAATGGTGTAAACCCTAGTTTGAGGATTTGGATGATTAATTTGCAGATAACATGCAGCATTTATTCTGAACTCAAACCAACAAACTCTGCTTTTCCCCTCAGACGGAGGCCTGAGCCATGAGCCTGAGAGTTCTCCCTCCTTGTCGGAGTTCGGAGGCGTGACAGAGCGAAGCCCGTTGGTGGTCCAGACACACTCTCATCCACGGGCCTCACCCAGCCCGCCACCCATCCTCCATGACCTACAACAGTCAGACAGCACCTCCTACGTCCTACTGAACCTTGCAAAAGGTAAATAAACACGAAACAACCAACCCTAAATAAATAAATTAATATGCACATATGCCAGAGTCTAAAATGTATGCCTACCTCGACTAGTCATTGGCGACAAAAGAATCAATATATCAATCAACACTGAAAATGATACTTAGATGACATCCTAACAGACACGCAGTCACTTCCTGCTGTATTTCAAACAGTTTAAAAGAGCGAGAAGTTTCCCATTAAAACTCTAAATCTGATCTTGTGTCTGCACTTTTTGTCTCGCATGGGTCCTGATTTTACACACAGCACTAAAAAGAAATGAGGTGACACATTTTCCTGAACAAAAAAAAAACCTGTGAATTATTTTGGCTGGAAGAAATGATCCTTGGCAGGCACATTCTCTTGGTTCATCAGCCTTTGGCAGGAGAGCCAAAAAATTAATTTTGGTCCCTTGACATACACCTTTTGTGCAGTGTGCTGTGTTCTGTCTGTGACTCAGTGAGCTATGGGAAGGATAGGAAAAGACTTTTCAGTAGGCAGAATCACTTTCTGTCTATTGTTATATTAAATTTAAATCCTGAATAAAGAGGGGATTGTTTTTTGCTTTTTTGTGTATGTTTATGTGCTTTTTCAATGCGCCTGTTGGCCTGCATCCTCTGAGCCTTTCAGAATAAACCCATAACATTAAACCCAGAATTGCTGAGTGCAATGGGAGGACAATAATGAATTCAGAATTCAGAACCTAGAGGGACTTGGGCTATTGATGATTTTGCAGAATATTGCATTGGCCTTGAATTTCTTGTTTCACGGTGATTCTCATCCTGCCTTTTGTTCCCTCTAAGGCATCACAGCCTCTTCGGAGTCGCTGATCTTCGCTGCAGATGGCGCTGGGGAAGATGACGATGAGGGGGTCTCATCAGGGGGCTACGGGATAGATGGCAGTGCTCCCTGGTATCTGCGGGTACAGGAGCTGGCACATGACAGTCTGATTGCCGCCACGCGGGCCCAACTTGCAAGAGATGCCAAAGCCAGCCAGGATGCCAGAGCTGCAAGCGTCAGTAACGGTAAAGTCACTTTGTCCTATCAACAAAAGCAGATTCAGTTTTAGAGGTCTTTTACCATAAAAGTAAAACCAAACAGGCTCTAGATAAGAAACTACTTTACAATGTTGCATGTGTGCAGTGCAAATTGCATGTACACTACATGTACCTGTGATGGAATGTCAAGTTTAAACAACTAAAATTAAGGGGAAAAACAAACTAAAAAAAGAAGAAAATAAGCCAGTGTACAGGAAGCAACACATTTTTATGGTAAGATGACATCAGCTGGTCTACTTACAACAGGCATCAAAGACAGAAAGACGAGAAATTAGGTCAGCGTCGAGATGAAAATGTAGTGTAATCAGCACTGAGTGAAACTGTGTTCAACACTTCTCATCATAAGTCTCTCAATCAAAGTGAATTTGTAGCTTCGTCTACATGTGTTTACAAGTTTGACTGAAACATCTAGTGAAGTTGTAAATGACACACAGAGAACCACTGATCACGTTTCAGTGCTTTTGATTGGGCTTTGTCTGTATTTATTAATAAGGCGATTACAAGCTTCAGAGAGCGTACTACTGTGAGCCAGCAGGCGGTTAGCTTAGCACCAAGATGAGGGACAAGGGAAACAGCAAAAAAATCCACCTTCCACCACCTCTAAAACTCATTAATTACCATGTTATATCTCATTTTTTAATCTGCACAAAAAACACAGTATGAAAATGACAACTTCATGTGTTAACAGGGCTCATTGTTTGGACGGGACCAGTGACTACCTGGAGTCTTTACTGGTCGTCTGGCAACTGCTCCCAGACAGTCTGATAACTGATGTTGACCTTGTATTCAGATAAGCCAATAGATAGGAAAGGTTTGATAACTGTGATAGTGCAAACATTAGTGCAGGCCTATAGGTCTGTGTGTAGAGCATTAACACCCCGCCTGACAACATTTGGACTCTTTCATATAGTTGATCCTCAAGTGTCTGTGAGTCACAAGTTTCAGTACTTTAAAATCACAGCTATCAAAATTACAGATGATTAAATGTGTTTAAAATTGCTCCATCTTCTTCATTTGCCAAACTGATGCCTGAATCTGTTGCTCACCTAGTTCAAAGTTATCCAGACCTTAATCTCTCCGTCCTCTCATTACTGTAATCTGTGATCTAGACAGTCAGTCCTCTCCTGCACCACACAGCACTGTAGCAAGCTGTTGACCCGCACCAGGAGTCAGGACAACACCACAACCCATGTTGACTTCCCTCCACAGGCTGCCTGTGAGATAGTGATTCTTGCCCATGACATTTAAGGCGCCATGGCCCCCAGCTACATCCCTGATCTTTGAACTCCCTCGGAGCCAAATTACAGCCGGAGGTCCTGGTTAAAAAAGTGATATGAGAGTGAGCTCCTAGTTCATTTCCTCCCATGATTTCCAAAGATCTTCTACTTAAGTCCTGCTTCATTGTACCTGCTGTTTCTGTTTTACTTTTGGGCTGCTGTCACTGCACATTGTCATTTTCGATAAACACTGAGTGGACAAACCGCTATTTACATTATGTTAATCATGGCCGTCAGTGTCTTAGAATTTGCATTTAGTGCATTTTGACACATTGAATTCTCAAGATGCTTAGAAACGTAAAGCAAAAAAGATATATAGTTTTCCACAATTCTTCTCTGAAACAATATTGAAAAGAACCTAATGGGTGTTTTTTTCATTACCTCCTTATGATTTCTTCACATTTATCCTTGGCCTTATTATATTTCTAGTGGATTAAAATAGCAAAGAGAGAGAAGAAGAAGAAAATATTTCGACTATTTGGATCCAGCCTTGTATGTCTTTGATATGATCTCCTAAGCACAAGATGAAATGCTTTAGTAGCACATTGGAAAAATTCTTCTGAGCAAGTGTGGCAGTTAAGAAAGAGCTTGAAATACTTTGTCCATTGTTGAATAAAATGTCTGCAACAGACTGTGGGACTAAAACTCCTCCATCTGAGCCAGTGTAATAGCTGCCCTCCCACTAACTTGCATTAGATTAGACAAGTTTCCTTCAGCGGCGGGGTATCAGTTATAGGTGCTTTACTGCTGGTACGCCGTGAGCTAAATTGGACCTGTTAAAGGCATTCAAAGCGGGGAGTCGGAGCAGGTGAAAAGGGAGTGATTGCATTCAGCTTCGGGTTGTTTTCTTTTGGCTGTAGTTGTTCAGCAGGTCTCCGTCGGTACCCGATGATTAGCTTTTATACAGGCGGGCTCCAGAGGCCAGCCACCAGGCACTCGTGGATTGTTTTCTGCACAACCCCGCCCCGCTCACTTCCCTCTTCTGGTTGCCTAGGTGAGCACACACACAGCCTGGCGGTAGACGGGGACAAGCGGGAGCTGTCGCCTCGGAC
This sequence comes from Centropyge bicolor, assembly GCA_037975185.1. NCBI lineage: Eukaryota > Metazoa > Chordata > Actinopteri > Pomacanthidae > Centropyge > Centropyge bicolor. The sequence goes on along the minus strand of JBBMOC010000006.1, from coordinate 3,570,193 downwards.
CGGCCGCCCGCTCTCCAAGCAGATCCTCCGCTGCTCGTTTGAGGGCTGCTGCAGGACCTTCACCTGGCCGGCTCACCTCAAATACCACCTCAAAACACACAGGTAACGTATACACACACAGGCACACAGCAACAGAAGATAATGGATCCAGGCAACAGTCCCAACATCGTGCTGCTGCTGCCAAAACATTAATGTGGATACATTCCCAAATAGAAAAATAGTAACGCAACCTCAATGCAGTTTACAACTTTTTGTACACGCAATTACACATTGTGGCTTTTAGATATCATATATGCAGTTAATAGGAAATTCCAAGCCATTATTACCGGTAAAACCAAGTGTTTCTGTTGCCTCTAGATTAAAATTGAGCAGGTATTTAATCCAAACAACTGTGCCCAGCCCACCACCATTTTAAATGTGTATTACAAAAAAGTCCAAAAAGTTATCATCAGATGTTGAAACCTTAATTGTCTACAACACAATACCACAAGTATCACTGACATCAACTGTATCATTTTGGAGAAATAAGAGCAGTGTTTCCTCTTCGTCAACAGGTGTGTTGGATCAGAGCTGTACAGATGTTTTACGTTTTAGTCAGAGGAGCGATCACACAGTGTTTTCCACGGGTTGTTTGTGGTGAAGGCAGACAGAGCAGCCAAACAGGAGGACCACAGCTGAGACTTAGAAAGAAGTGTGCACTTGTACTGCAGGAGCTCTCTTAACATCAGTGTAGGAAATCTATTTGCGGGTGCCTTGTCTGACCTCATGGTGGGCTGCTGCAAATGAATCGTGTGCACAGGAGACACCCAGCCTCGTTTGTTTGGTTATCTCGGCTCCCAGGAATGACCGAATGTTCCGGTGCGGCGCAGAGGGCTGCGGGAAGAGCTTCTACGTGCTGCAGAGGCTGCAGGTTCACATGAGGACTCACAACGGCGAGAAGCCCTTCATCTGCAAGGAGAAGAACTGTGGCAAGAAGTTCACCACCGCTGGCAACTTGAAGAACCACAGACGCATACACACAGGTGGGGGAGCAGTATAAAAGCCCAAACACGCTGGAAGCAATAACTGACTCAGGCCATTTGACTCTGCTCATTTAGTGCTTCCTTGGTGCAGTCACGGTTGGTGATTAAGAGTCAGCAGCACTGGCGCCTCCATTTCACTGCTGCAATGAGTAACAGTACTCTGTCATATTTTATTTAGGACATTAAGATTTTGATGGCCTGTTCCATGGTCTACTTCTTCTATCTAGGGACCAGTTAGCAGACCAGCTACACTGTTCAGTGTTTATATTTTGCCCATATGTCTGGAAGAGCAGCTTTCTATGAGCTGTAATATCCACTTAGTCGGATGAAGTTATATTACATTTTTTACGTCTGTGGGCATCAAAGTTGGTCAGCTGTCACCACGGGTTCCATAAACGACAAGGAAGCTGCTTTTTTTACTCTTCCAGAGTGTTTTTGGCCACTGAAATCACTCTCAACATATTGTGTAATAATGAGTTTACGACATGAAGTCTTTGTAGTGTGGAGTTCAACAATATGTGTGCGTGTGTGTGTGTGCGTGGTGGGTGGCTGCTTCCAGGAGAGAAACCTTTTCTGTGTGAAGCAGATGGTTGTGGGCGATCCTTTGCAGAGTATTCCAGTCTACGAAAACACATGCTCGTACATTCTGGTGAGTGGGAAAGACTTTACAGCTGTACAGCTAAGCACCTTTCTTTGTAATTAGTGTGCTACAGATATAATATATCATCATGCACCTGGAAGAGGTGCATCCTGTTCTCAGCTCAGAAGGGATCACAGGATAGTACATCTCATTTTGTGTTTTGCGTCTGTGCTTCCCAGGTGAGAAACCTCATCACTGCGGGATCTGTGGGAAGACGTTCTCTCAGTCGGGCAGCAGAAACGTCCACATGAGGAAGAGGCACGGAGAGGAGGGGCTCAGTGGTGAAAGCAGAGAAACAGGTCTTTCTCACTCACATTATCTCTTTCTCTCTCTCTCACACACACACAGTGCAGTAGGTGGTTATGCTAATCCTTGGATTATGTAGCTTCAAGCAGCCCATACATTTTAAAATGTGCATAGAGATGGTGTTGGTTTAAGTTACATTTAGGAATATTTCTTGAATAATTAATGCTCTTTTGCGGTTAAAAATTTATCATTCACATTTTCATTCTTCAGGGCCACTTGCTGAATTGTTTTAGACTGCTCATATCTGTGGAGAAGCAGAGGCAGCACAACTCTACCGCAGAAAAAGGCATCTTATGCGTCTTGTGATGTGGTCAGATTCGTCTGAAAAGTATCATCAAGTTAAAATGGCACAGTAACTCAAATTCACGCCTTCAAGCTTCCTTTGGTTACTCAAATGTCTTTTTGCCTTCACTTTACAAATTACTGCAATAAATGAGCGGATACTTGAGTAAATCTTCCACTGCAGCTTTGGGAAATTTACTCAAGTTCACTCCTGCCTCTATTCTTAGCAGCAGTTGCAGCAGCCCTTCATATTAAAAGCGTCTCTCAATGAGCCCTTTACATTGCAGCATATGGTCTAATTGTACAAAATCAGCTTAAATGAGTTTTTTTTGCTGCGGAACAATGAGAGCAGACAGAGCATTTGCCTCCTTGTCACATTTCCGTAGCAGTGGGAAGCACCGCAGCTGAATCACCACAGAGGAAACGCTGCCAAAGCTCTAATTATAAACAGCAGATTTATTCGGGTCAGCCTCCCCAAAGAGGCTGGTCTTTTGTAAAAAGCAGAGCAAAAGAAGATGCCGCTTCACAACAGAGGGGTAGTTTCTGTGTTATTTATACTAGATGAATAATTAAATTGACTGTGTTGGGAAAAACAAGCAGAAAAATACATTTTCATGCAAGAGTCAAAAGGTAACTTAGAAAGTTCGTGTCATTGTGCCGGTTTCAGTTTTGAACATCGATTTCTCAGACTGGCAGTAAACTGTCGGCTCTGAGTTCTTTAAAGATCAGCACGTGTCACTCACTCTCCTACGTTTGTTGTCTGTTTTTGACTGACAGGAGAGGCTCTGACACAAAGCAGCCTGCTCGAGGCAGACGGCGAAAATGGAGACGGTATGGTCACCATGACAACAGCGGTGGAGCCCATGAATCTTCACCATGCCATGCTCAGATCACCAGGTAGGTGGTTGCAAATGCATGTCCAGGAGAACATAATACATACATAGGGGGTGGACAAAAGGCATGTAGATACAGTAACCCTGCTGTTAACTGTAGCTGAGTGGAGCACAGTGTTCTGTTAATGTCAGAGGTTCTGAGTCAACTTGTGGTGTTGTTAATGTCCTGGTAAGTGTTCTTCAGTCATTGCTGGTGACAGTCTTTTGGTAACTACTGTTATTCTTTGACAGCCCAGCTTTTTTGTGTTTACCCAAGTTAACACAACTTTGAGATGTTACGAACAATGAACCAATAAATCAGGCAGCAGCTCTCAGGTCTCTTTGAAAGCTACAACATAAGCAAATTACAAAGTTGCAGTATAAAGTTTTGCACTCTGTGTAGTTTGCTCATGCTGCCTTGAAAAACGCACAGCTTGTTGTTAGCTTGCTCTACTTAATGACTCGGTTGTGTGTAATTGCATTTGTAATGGTGATTTAGATCAGGAGATTTTTGTGACTTTTTCTTCTTGCCGTATTATATCATCTTGTGTTTACATTTTTTTTTGTTCAGCAATATGGTCATCTCTTCTAAAACTTTGCCAACTAGCTGCTAAATTTCACATTATTACACAGAGTACATTAGCTCATAGATTGAAAGAGAATCTTTTTGACTGTGATATTAGGTATTGTGATGCTCTTTATACTCTTCTTGTTCCCCTCTGTCATTGATTCTTTTTGGTCTTTGTGCTGCTGAACTCAGACTATTATTTAGAATAATATTTTGCCACTGCAGTGCAATGTAAAAGGTTTTTGCCTGTTTGTGCAATGCCTATACTTCTTTATACTACTTTTCTATAGAAAATGAACTGCTTCTACAATATAAACTGGGTATAAATATTGGACTACACCAGAGAACAGCATAATAGTAGTCACAAGTAGACTGTTACTACAACACACTGAAATTCACTTAAAGTATTTATCTAAAAACAGTGTATAGAAGTGACCAGAGTTCAGTCAACACCTCTGACAGTCTCAACAAGCTTCCGCTTGTGTTGTGCCATTTTGTCCATCCCTGCAGTAGCATCATGTCTACATCTTAAATGGTTACTTAATATCATGTTTATTCGAGCCTACACAAATGTTGGGATATATAGCATATATATTTTGTTCCCATTTGTAATGTCTATAAATACTATTCACCCTTACACTATTCATCTGAATACTTTTTATAGGCTCAGTATTACATGGGTATCATTGCATTTCCTTCAGTTACTCCTAAATTGGCTTGTCAGCATTAAAACCAAAAGGCATAAAAAGGTGAAAGCTTGCAGAAACTCAAGGACAAATGTATTAGATGACTCTGCCCTGAAGTGTGTGCTTCATTTCATGAGGACAAGCTGGACTTTACTGTAGGTACATACAGATTGACAGGTGTGTCACTATTAGACAGAATTTGTGTTACCGGGAGTGTGTCTTTTTGAACTTGTCTTTGTGTCCCTCTCTCCAGGCTCTGCAGACTCAGTGGTTGTTCTCTCTCAGCCACATGAATTGGTGACCATGACAGCTGAAGGCCATGCATATGGAGAAGATGTGGTGGCGCTGCTGTAGTCTGCCGTGATGGAAAAAGTCACACACACACTGCCCATTTCAGCAGCGCTAGACTGACAGTCACAGCAGACCAAACATAGACATCTATCTGTAAATAAATGAACCACTGACTTTTACCCTTGTAGATATTTGTAATTAGCAATCGATGATGGTTTTATTTTGACATGTGTGAAATGGCAAAGTTTGTACAAACAACCTTTTTCCTCAAGTTTTTGAAAACAAATAATTCCCAAAGAAATACTGAGACGGGTTTAAAAGTTTATGAAAGTATAATGACCGTGCATTGTTATGTGCAGTAACATTGTAAACAGAAGTCTGGGGTTGAAATACAGCGATGAGGTTCTCTAATGGAAAATGAGTCCTACTTATAAAACTTCAAGGATTGATTGTCAAATTGAAATGTACCAGACATGTGTAAACCCTATTATCCTTAACAAAACACTTGACATTAAAAACTGCTCAAGCACAGTACATCAAATTGCTGCATGTAAACACTGGTTTTGCACAGCACCACCAGCCGAAATGAGAAAGGCCACCCTGTTTATCAGCCTGAGTAAAATACAAAAACCTTCTCAAACCTATTGTGTGCCCAATGATGCCCAAAAGCTGCATTAACTCAGTGTGTTATGGGTAACATCTTTGACTCAAATGTCAATTTCCAGTGCTTCACTTGTTCTCTGAGTAAGACACACATTGCTCATTTACAGCTCAATATATTAACACTTGAGAATAATTGCTTTTTAGAACAAAATTAAGAATTACTCATGAGGTTAGTTCTGCCCTTGTGAAAAAAACAACTGCGGATGTCTGGGGACGTTAGATAAGGTAGTGCACATTACTCGTGTTTGTTAGTGAGCACCACCTGAGTCAACAGTGTTTGTTCCTCCCTTCTCCTCAGTGGATCTTCAGGTTGTGGAAGTGGTCCAACGTGGCGCCCAAAGCCCAGCTTGACTCCACGTTGTTCACTTTCTTGGTCAACTGGGAGAGGGGGGAAAAAAACCAACACCAAATCACTCAAATGCCTTTTGTATTTATTAAAATAAAAAAAACAAAAAACAGAATTTTGGTGTAGAATATCCATTGTTCATTCACTTTTTAACTGTGCTCTTTTTCAGTGAGGTCTGGGACATCGCTTCTTTTAGGTGATGGTTAAAGTGTGTAATACAATTTTGAAAATCTCTTTGTGTTTTGCAAATGTCAGGGGGGACAGAAAAGGGTGAGACATAGCCATGTTTGCCATCACTGATGCTTCACAGTCTCCCTATCTAGAGTCTTAAGAAAATGGTACAAACAAATGATAAATGGAGGCTATTTAAAACTTAACCATGCTTTTGTCTTTTAATGTGAGTTCATAGCTTATGATTCATACAAGTGTAGTCTGATCTACATAACTTTAAACATGAGTTGTTTTGTTATAACGCCTTTCAACCTTTAAAAAAAAGTGTTCCTTCCTGTCTCTTCCCTTATAAGCAAGGCCACAAACCCCACTGACTGTGCTGTATGAAACTGCCTCACCTGCAGCACCGTGCTCTCCTTGAAGCCGAACCCATCCTTGAGCAGACAAGTGATGTAGGTCATGTCCATGCACAGGAACGAACTGATGGGAGGGTACTTGGTCATCTTATTGCACACTGTGCAGACAAAAGGGGGGAAATCATGTCTGTTAGGTTGGATAATCAGTCATCTGTATTCTGCTGAGAGGATGAGGGCAGCATTTGAGATAGCAGCGAGGACACACATCCAGACTATTGAGATGCACACTGTGTCTCAAGTACAGGGAGCTGCAGATCTGTCATCGTAACGATGCATGGCTTTGCCCATCTCACCCTCTTTAGCTCTCTTCTTGAAGTCTCTGACCTGCAGCATCCCTCCTTGGACCCCATCTGCAAGAGGGAGTGATTGGGGGTCATCTTCCTCACATTTTAAACGCTATACCATTCATTATGAGAGTAGATCTACGTGAACATTTCCATAATACTAATAACAGAGCTGGTGCCCTTTCAGCTTGGACTGGCAGAGGATAGTAATTTCTCTAATAACTACACACCTATAGCTGGTCAAATCCACTGAGACAGGTGCAGATGACTCACGTTGTCCTGCCTCTGTCTAGCACTGGAATGGGTAATAACATCCTGCTGGGTCTGTATAATTATGTAAGGTGTGTGTGTGTGTGAGTGTGCTAACCGATAAGGCCTGCATCCACCGCTCTGTCAAAGTAATAGGAGAATGCATAGAAAACACCGCTGTCATCGAGCTCATACGGCTGATGAATAATCCCCTTCACCACCTTAAGTACTTCCTGATAACAAAGCTTGTATCCTGCATAACCTGGAGAAGAAACAGAGACAGCTGTGTAAATTATGCATCTTATGTTGGAACAGCAATATGAAATGCGTAATTCAACTAAGTCCATTTTAATTGGATTTGAAAATATTACTGCATGTTTTTAGTTGCCATTCCAAGATTTTCAGATCTGGTTTTTGCCATATCTGTAAGTCTTGCTCTGGACGTTTGTAGTCTGCAGAAATCCTGGGTTAAATCCCATCACAATGACATGCAAAGGGATTTTTGAAAACTTTCATTCACACATATAGTTGCTTTGGATTTACTCGGCTCAGCAGACTGATTATACTTTAAGTAACCAAGATCTTACCATCTGGGTCCCCGCTCACTTGATAGGTCAGGCCTCCAAAGCTCCATTCATCCCTGAACTTCTTTGGCAGGCAGGAACTTTTAAAAACTCGCCACTCCAACCCTTTGAGAGCACAGACACGGCTCGTTTAATCTTTTAACTGGCTCAACAGCCTCACACCTGGTCACCGCGGTCTGAGACTGACTCAAGAACTCGCTAGCGCAATTTTCTCTGAAGCCTTCTGTGATTCATCTCACGGTCTCACTTGAATTGTGTAAAAGAAAGAAAGACTTGAGGTACATGCCACAAAAGCGTCTTTCTCTCTGTGCCTCCTTTACTGAGTATTTGGAGAAATAGGCAGGGGCGGAAAAAAACACCTGAGAGTGCACGTGGAGAACTGACTCACTGTTGTGTCTCAGTATCCTTAAGAGACACACTCACAATGAACAACACTGACCCACAGCTAATGGCAATGGACCACCTTTTCCTCATGTACAGCACAGTACCTTCTGCACCCAAAGCGCCCAGTGTGGCCAGCCGCGCTGCCATCAGTCCATTTCCGAGGTAACTGGATGAAGGCAAAGGATTGTTACAAAACCAACCAGGAACAGACTGTGTATGTAAGAAGTCATTCTGAAAATAGGCCAAACAAATGCTCTGCCTATTATTCACATCCTAATGACTAAACAGATAATAGAACTTTTCCTAATTAAAAACAGATCTGAGTGAGGTTACAACAACAAAGTCAGTTGCATTTGTAACACAACTAGTCGATACAGGAGGCCAATTAAAACATTTTAAAAATTGATGGAAATGACCTTGAAAAGAGATTAAATCAGGAATTGATCCGATGCTATTACAAATAATTTTAATGTAGGATTACAATATTTCATAAAGCATGCATTAATTAATGAATCTATTACCTGTGGGTGTACAATTCAAATGTTGAGTTGAAGATCTCAAATCTGGCAACGTAATCAGCTACAGGAGCACTCTCAATAGTTTTCTACAGTGGAATATGAAGGACAGTTACTAATCACGCAAGAGCTTCATTTGTGCAGAAATGTCTAAAATATGCAAACAAACAACTGACTCTGAGATTTGGCAGGAAAGTGATCTGCGTGGATCCTCCTCCCAGATCCAAGATTCCCACTGTCTTCTTGGTTTGTGCTTTCAAATGACCTGAAAACATTTCCCACTTTAATCCAGCAGCCACAACAGAGAACAGCTAATCAGTTATACCTTAGATGCTATCTTCAAAAGGCCTATTTGACACACAATGAGCGACCCAAAAGGATAAAATCCCAGCACTGAGCCTGATCGAGATCAGAGCTATCCCCTTTAGGGAACAAAATCATAGCTGTACGTATTCAGCCTGTATTTGTGAAGCAGGGACTATAATAAGACACTGACAATTTCAGACACAGAGTTAAATTTGGATATACAGTAGCTGAGCTCAAAACACGTGATAATCAAGGAAGCTTTTGGTGTGTTAGGTTGCATACCATGTAGACATGTCTTTACAGTACTCACCTGTCAGAAAGTTTAAAGATATCCAAGCCAGGACACCTACATAAAAGAGATGAGCAAACAGGCAAACCAAGAAACAGAAAATAGTCATTTCAGGTGAGAAGGCACAAGCTCAGTTTCGAAAGGATGACGACAAATTCTCACAGAAATTATAATGGTTGGCCTATACAAATACATGTGCAAACAGGTGAGTAAGAGGTATAATTCTATATACAAGGTCAAAATGCTGACAAATCAATTACACTGTGACACAACAGACAATAACAAATTTTCACCACATAATTGCAGCCTTTTAAGGTCACAACAACTCTGTGGTGAAGAGCAATTTAATTTTCTTAAGCGTCATCATAAAAAGATGGCGATAATCTCCTGCAATTTAGTTAAATGTCTGCAGTAAACAAAGATTCCTTATAGAAATCGCACAGCACACTAAAAGTAGGGCAGGAGGATCACTGATGCCACCTACAAAGTGCTGCAGAAAGAACATGGGTGGCTGCAATAACTGACGAATGTGTTGCTTGTCAGGGCAAAGGGTGGGCAGACGTTACCTTCGTTCGTGCCGTTCATTATGCTGACGCTGTTGTCTGGGACCAAAAAAGGAGATTCATCAAACACATGTTGAACCTGTGGAGGGAGAAGAAGAAGAGAGGGAGGAGAGAGGGGAGGGAGAAGGGGAATGAGACCACGAGAGAGCCAAGGAAAGCAGCAGAGAAATGGCCTTAATGTTATCTACTGTAATGGTAGCTCATCCAGAGGTGCCCTCCGCTTGAAGGGATTAATTAATTCCCTCAAGGGGATTAATAAAGTATCACTTATCTTTCAAGGTGCCCCAGGGCCATCCATTACTATCTTATCCCCTCCACAAGACCCTTCCACACTAAGCACACACCACTCTGATAACAATACTCTTCCTCTTGTCTCTGTGCCACCTGCCACAGCACTGAAAATGATTCTGCCTGCTCCTTTCCAGGATAAGAGGTTGCACTTTCCTTTGAAAGTGTCAGACAATGTAGCGCCTAACAACTCCCCTATGATAAAGAACAGCACTCTACTTTCCAGAGATCCTAATAGTATGTCAAGTCTCAGCACAATTGCACTCTTTTACCTGGTGCAGAAGAGCCTGGGCTTTCTCGACAGGCAGCAGTCGGAGTCCAGCTGTAGCTCTGAGGACCACTGGAGTTCTCTTCCACTCCAGGCGAGGCACAGTCTTCTTGGCCACCTTCAGCAACATCCTCACTGTGTGCCCAGCCTTTAAAAACAGAGACAGTACTCACTACAAATAGGAATGCTCAGAACCGGCTTTTGACAACAGGGTGACCGGTTAGAGTTTAGAAAACACTTCAAGTGTTACATTTCGTGTTGCTTGAATCTTCATTTGTTTGTCATTTTGCTTTTGTCACTTCCTACTTAGTTTCATTAGCAATGTGATTCCCCACAGAGGGAGGCTATTGGCAGGGTTTCTGAATACAATGTAGAGCCGGAGGACCTTTTCCTTCAGCTCAATGTAATTGATTAGATTTGACAATGAACTCACCATTTCAGGGGAGTCGGCATATGCTGACAAGCCAGGCTTTATGGAATGGAACATCTCATTGTCCAACACAGGCAGCTCCTCTAAAAGATACAAGATCCACCCACATCAAATATGCAGCAGCTATTAAAAGCATTAAGACGCCTAAATCTGCTTAGCATACATATGCAGAATACATCCCCTTATTCAAGATGAGGCATGCTGACTTGAATCTGACAAAATAGGATTATTACTTAAGTTAATGAAGCCAAGTATAACCTATGTCCCCTGAAGTGAAACTGTACAGGTTTACAAAAGTAAGAGGCTGTGAGGATAGAGAGAAAGCCGAGGAGAGCAGTAGAAACCGCAGAACAGCTTGTTACTCTGCTGTTTGCATTGTAAATCAATTGTCCTTTCCAAGTAGTCACAGGCCATGTAAATACATTACATGATGCCCTTGTTGTAGTAAATACACACGATTTAACCCGCCTGCCACACTGATTTCATGAGTCAAAGAGTAGAGAGAAGCAAGTCAGACTAATGTGAGATGATGTCCAGTTCTGCCCAGTATTACCTGAGTAACCGTGGATGAAGGTGTAGACATGGATGCGTGTCCCTGTGCTCCCTGCATCAAACATCACTGCATAGAAGATGCGGCTGTGGTTTGCTGGTCGGCTGAGGCTGGGAAGGATGCTCCCAATGCTGTTGGTGAAATCCAGGAGAGAGGTCTTGGCCTGGGCTCGCTTCAGCCCTACGACAGCGAGCAGGACCAGGAGTAGTGGCACGGTGAGCTTCATCTTCACTCTGGAGAATCAGCAAAAAACAACAGGTCTCTTTAATGCAACACTGTTATTCTTTCAAATTGTTTTGAGCTGCTCAAAAAAAGCAGCTCAAACTGTTGCTGATTAGCATCAGGAGATGTTAAATTACAGCATGACAAGCAACGGAAGAGTACCAAGCAATAAAGTTATTTACACCAGGACATTTGACCACTCCCTGCCAGACTTTCCAACCAACCACAGAGACACATCCCAGAATAAACCTCTCTACCTGCTGAGTCAACTCCTGTGGACAATTTAGAAAAACATCACAATTTCACCATGTTGAACTTACATTAGTGGACTTTAATCCTTTGATCTTGATGTTCGATCAATACACTGAAACCCAAGCATGTCTCAACATCTCTCTACATCTTAAATGTGAGGAGTTATGATTTCTTAAAAGCCTCAGTCGAGCACTGCTCTGTGAGAAACCCCTGCTGAGACACTGTCACCCTGCTTACATTGAAAATTAACTGACTAAAGACATTTTCACTTGAGAAATTTTACTGCCTGTGAATTCCACTTGAAGTTTTGAATTTCAGGCATTTATCTTGCAGCACTGTCTGCAGCAAGTTAGAAAAATTTAATTGAAATGTTACAACTAAACACATGACTGTTACGGAATCTATGGCATGACTTTACAGTTAAAAGGACTGTCTACTAACTGGGCCCCATGGCTCTGTCCCTTTATTCCATTATTATTTATTTATCACTGAAATGTTTCAGAAGCTAAGTGGTATCTATAAAGAAGAGTAATGACTATAGATGAATTCCTCAAGGTTTTATTTGCCTACTGCAAAGGGTCCATGCTTCTCTGTACGACTTTAAAGAGGAATCAAGAGATCATTTTCATTTGTGGCCTGAATGTTGGCTCATTTGAACCTAATGTCTGCTGGAAGAGATGCAAATAAACCAGCCTTCATAAACAGAGCCAGTTTTGTGTGTAAGACACTGCGAGAGGTTTTGGGAGATTTGGTGCAATCATGAACTTGCAGTGACCGGCTCATCAGATGACGCGTCACATGCCTTACCTCATCAGTATGTGAGAACATGTATGAAAAGAAAAGTGTACTTATGCAACCGTCATTTTACTGATGTCTCTAGTAACATCTATCAATATAAAGTAAATCTGTTGCTCCAGAGTGGACAGTGTGTTCTGAGACAGGGTAAAATAAGGAACTGTGTCAGCCTTGGAGAACAAAGAAACCTTACATAATTCACTCGAAAATCACCTTATAATCACATTCAGTGTTTTTTTTTTTTTTTTAGAAAACATGCTTGTAGTTCTTAAATAGCTTAATTCCCACTGCTGACTACAGGCATGCAACCAAGACTCTGCGTTCTCAAGATCACATTGTTCTCACTGCTGTGTGGTAAAACAGCAGCACTAATCAATATTATCAAACCATGCAAGCAATATTGCCTGAATGGAACTTGTAATAATCGCTGTGGATATGGGCCATAAAGTTCTACAAGATTATACACAGGTTTAGCACTGGATATTTGGTAGGAGTTTCATTGAGCTGTGTGTTTAATTACATTTGTAATGTTTTTAAATTATATTAGTGCTTTGGGGTGGGTTAAGGAGCTTATAATGCTGGATGTTTTTAGGGCTCCCTTCATACTGAAGTTGGACAGACAATGGCCATTTTATAACTAAAATAAACGTACTTTTACTGTAGCAGTAACATAAATGAACCAGAAAATGTTTGCATAAAAATCTCCTGCTACAGTGTCCATAAAGTTAACAATCCATTGTGAGTGATGCATTTGAACTAAAAGAGTGTCAGTGATCAGGATGTTTATCAGCCATGTTCCTCTGGCTGGATGTGAATTCAGTACATAGAAATGATCTGTGAAAGAGTAGACTGACATGTAGTTAAGTCATCAATTGACAGGTTTGATAGATTACTAGAAAACAAGCTCCAGTGCATAAGTTTATTAGGATGGGCTGTAGCTAGTTAAGCCAGCCTTTATTCTGAAAAACTTGAACTACATAGCCAAGAATAGCAGCTGATTGTTAGTCGTGGGTTTTAAATAAGCAGCGTTAACTGCTCATTAAGTTTTGTGACTAACGTTATAATGACATCTTTAACCCAGAGACGTTTCACCAGCTTTCTATCTCATATGCAAGAGACAGCTAACTTGGTGTCAGTGCAATAAAATTAACAGCTAGCTCTAAGTTTATTAGTGCTAACTTAGCTTAGCAGTCTATTTCTGTTTTCGCTAGCATGAAAGCTAACCGGTAAAGTTTGTTAGCTTGGCCAGCTTGTTAGCTAATTGCTGCACGTTACAGCCATGGATGGGCAGGTAACAGCAGGTTCCTAGAAGAAGCTTTAAGTGGAGACAAAACTAAGAAACACCAAAAACAAGATAAAACAAGGGGGAGGTAATGTGCAAGTTATTAGAGTGTTTTATGGACGCAGCTCACCATGATGTCGCTCTTGCTCGCAGCTGACCCGTCGTGACGTCACCGGTGTTGTTTTTGAGGCTCGTGCAGGTCTCACCGGCGAATGTCAGAATAAAACATGCTGAGTCCAAAACAATCATGCCACAAAGAACAATATCGGGCCTGTTCTGTCAATGGGAAAACACTTCAGTGGTTCGTTTTCTGCCTGCAGCAGCATTATTTCGCATGTTTACATTTCACAGGCAGTCAAAACAGTGGGATGTTTTCAGCAGCAGAAATTACAGGCTGTGCATTGCTGAATCAGAATAAATCAAGTTCAAACATTATCACACACCTTTCATCTGTGGAAGTCACCAGGCATTATTTAGATCTGCAGCTGATTTGCTCAATCATACCAATGTGGAAAATGTAACAGAACCAGAGGACCATTTCAACACAAATCAGAATTCAATTGAGTCAAATTAGGGTCTTTATTCAAACTGAACTACAGGCTGAAATACGCCCATTACGACCTCTTAATTTTCAGACACATGAGCTCAAATACTTCGGATGAAAAGATGTCTAGCATGTACTGTAATGGTTTCATCACAGGTTCATCATAATGGTTTTTAAGGAATCAGATGTCAAGTGCATATCATATAAAGGCATGCAATTTAACTTCTAAACCATTACCATAAAAAAGTGCCACTCTTAATACAGTACAAAACCGTGAACCTCTATCTGACACACAGAAGACACGTGGACAATAAACAGGAGGGTATACATTTAGAGGACAGAAGCTCAGCAACTATTATTTCAGTTTGAATGGTATAACAGAAAATGAATGTGTCCTTGTACTGATGTAGAATTTGTTCAATCTACTTGTCAAGTATCTACAATCTGCCGATATACAAAACGAGCTAAAGAACCACAAAGGATACTGGTGGAAGACTGTCACTGCTTTAAAGGCAGAATCCCTGATCCTTTTGATTTCTACCAGAGCACACAGCAGATCACCAAAAATGATTGACCATGATTAAGTCACAGTCCACCCAGTCGGAACAGAACATGAAAAGGAGAAAACAGGTACAAAAAACACAACAAACCCAGAAAGAGAACACAGCACCATTCATCGCGTCAGTTCACTTCATCTCCCCAAATCTCCACATGAGGTGTAATTTGCATTTGTATGTGTTTGTGCAAGGACACTGTCTAAGAGTTCAAACAATGACCGACCAAAAATCCCCAGCGTGAATATTTCTCAACAGTCATAAGGACAAGTAACCTTTTTTTTCCTCAATTCGCTCCTCGGGCTTCTCCTTAAGGCATATGAGAAGTCACTGAAGGTTATGCTGGATGTGCTGTCAACTTAGCGTCCCATGGTTGGCATCGTGACAGCCGGGCTCGTCACAGTGGCATCCTCAGCCTTCCACTGCGATGTCACGGTCTTGATCTGAGTGTAGAACTGGATGCCCTGGTGGTAAAGAGACAACTGCTTTGTCAGCTGCCCAGTACATGTGCAAGTTTTTATCTGTGTGCAGAGTATTTTTATGATCCAACACATGACAAGCTGCTTTGGTCACTTACCTGCTTGCCATAGAAGTTGGTGTCTCCTCTGAATGAGCCTCTGGAGCCAGTGAAGGAGAACATGGGGAGGGGAACGGGGATGGGAACGTTCACGCCAATCTGTGCAAAGACATACACATTAAAAAGAAATCATACAAAACTATTGCAGGAATACATATACATGAGTATAAACTCTCCGGACTCCTTTATGAGTAAATGTGAGGGAGACACGGACAAATAATTTCTTCAGGATGAAGGGAGTGAAAAGTATTTTCTCTCTATCTGCAGGAAAAATGCTGTTCTACATTTAAAATTGTACTTCGACTCCACTGAACCAAGACTATCATCACACAGAAACTCGACCAGACTTGGGGCCACTGCAAATTGACTCCTGTTGCATTAATGCAGGTTTGAGATTGTTCCGAACTCTCTATGTATTG
Organism: Centropyge bicolor; assembly: GCA_037975185.1. Lineage (NCBI taxonomy): Eukaryota > Metazoa > Chordata > Actinopteri > Pomacanthidae > Centropyge > Centropyge bicolor. The sequence goes on along the minus strand of JBBMOC010000006.1, from coordinate 3,554,575 downwards.
AGAGGATCTGTCTTAAAACATACATTTTTCTGCTGTAATCATTCCTCCTGATCAGACTGGCCCTTTCTGGCAAGCCTTCAATACATGTGCAAATTGTTTTAAGAGAGACTTTTAAAACAGTGTACCCATTCTTTAAAGTCACTAAAAATATGAGCTAAAAAAAAATAATTCTTTGCTCCATCGAGTTGCTCCTATAAATATTCCCATTTCACATGAACAATGTCTGTTTCCTCTTTTTCAGACAGGAAGCCTTTCACACAAAAAAGTTAAGGATCTCAAAAAGTTAATCTGAAAACCATAGAGTTACACTAGCTTTTTCTAATATATCTTCAGTATCCTTTTATTCAGCCTTTGTTAAAGGGGCTCTCACCTGGCCAACATCAACCTCATGTGTGTATTTGCGTGCTGTGGCTCCATTGCTGGTGAAGATGGCGGTGCCGTTGCCGTAGGGGTTTCTGTTGATTAAACCAATGGCTTCGTCGAGATTTTCAGCCTCCAGGACAACGAGCACTGGTCCAAAGATCTCCTCTCTGTAACACTTCATGTTGGGCTGGAAAAGAACAGCAGAATAATCACATCAGAGTTTCTTCAAGCATTAAACAACATCTGCAACTAGTGCTTTAATAGCGCAGCTACTATTTTAATGCGTGCCATGTCTGACACTCGTAACAGGAAAGCTTGATTGGTGGTGAAAATGTCCCTGAGGAAGCTACAAGTTATTAGATGATTTTCATAAGATTTTTATAAGGAGGTTTTATAAGTCTGTACTGCCAGCCAAGTTGTCTGGGTTCTAAAATCTGTCCCAAGTCCCCCAAATTCATAGACCGGTTAAACTTTTGGGTTTAGGAGTAAAAAAATTTTATCAGCTTTCTTAACCTGGGAAATTACTTCCAGAGGAGATCTCAGGATACAGGAGAGTTGTAGAATTCTCCTATTATGCACGTTCAACAAATTGTGGAAGCAAAAATGCTGAAATGTGATATGACAAGCATACTGCAAACATACCGAACTCATTTAAAGTTCTTGTGTTAGAAAGCAACAAAAAAACAGCATAGAAATTTTTTTGCAATTTACCATTAGCAAAGGATGTGTTTTGTTCTTGCTTTTCGTGTAACAAAAAGCAAACTAACTTATTTTTCATAATTTACAAAATGTCATACTGGAAGTTCTGCAAGTAAACTGGCCATGTATTTTTCCTATATGAGAATTTTTAGTGTTTGAAAAAAAAAAACAGGAAAAAAAAAAAAAAGAAGACAGCCATATTGTAACCACTGTCTCCAAGCCAAATCTCACCGTAACATTTCCAAGGATGGTGGGTCCCACAAAGTTTCCGTTCTCATATCCTTTGACATTGACATTTCTCCCATCCAGCAGTAGCTTGGCACCTTCATCCACCCCACTCTGGATCAAAGACTCCACTCTGGTCTTGGCTTCTGGAGAGATCAGGGGCCCTACATCCGCTCCAGGCTGATCACCTTAAGGACACATACACATAAAATTTTTTGTTTTATGCGGCCAGTATCAGGCTGCAACATTTTATATTAAAATGTAGAACTAATACCACCAGTGTTGACACTGTCACTAACGAAGGTACCTGCATTGACACGCAGTGATTTAGAGCGCTCCACCAGCTCTGGGAGCCATTCACGAGAATCCCCTACGAAGATAGCAGTGGAGAGAGCCATGCAGCGCTGGCCAGCTGCTCCGAAGGCAGCACCCACTAGCTGGTTGATTGTGTTCTCTTTGTTGGCATCAGGCATCACCACACCATGGTTCTTGGCACCCTAAAATGAAAAATGTGGGACAAGACTCTGTAGGATATCAAAGAGATGCAGCACATTGCTAATCACATGTTACACATCTCAGTGATTGACAGCACAGCGCTGAGCTGTTGTCTTAGTAACAGTAAGAATAAATATTTCGCTCCATATGTTTTTGCCCATGACAATAGGGACTGCATTTAATATATGGGTTATTAATGAAAACAACAACTTCAGATTAGTAGGACTGATAACCCCTGATGTAAGCACAGCATATTTGGTCTAAGGATGTTAACAGGAGTAAAGTGAGTACTGTGAGTTCTGTTGTACCATGTTGGACTGCACTCTCTTGCCATTCTTGGATCCCCGCTCGTAGATGTGCTCTCCAGCCGGGTTGGAGCCCACAAAGCTGATGGCTTTGATGGCCGGATGGTCACAGATGAAGTTCACCGCTACACAAACATTCAAATGGATATTGTAAATCCTCTCCTCTAAATCTGTGCTGTACCCTTGAGGCACAATATAAGATTCAAATCCTCTTGCCTCAAACACTCCTGAATTACTTACAGATACAGGCTGCACATATTATGGAAATTTCCTATCTACTGTACATATAGTATTGCCAGGGGGTATGTGATTAGTGCTTGAATCATCCTTGGACCTTTCCCCATTGCTTATTACACACAGATTGTGTGCGTCTGAATGAACACTGACACGCACATACTCACCTGCATGCTGGCCGTGGATGATGTTGAGTGTACCATCTGGTGCCCCGGCATCCTGGAGCATTTTGGCCAGGAGCATGGTGCATCCTGGGACCCGTTCAGAGGGTTTCATCAGGTAGGTGTTGCCACATACCATGCCAATGGGGAACATCCACAGAGGGATCATGGCAGGGAAGTTAAAAGGGGCGATACCGGCACACACCCCAATGGGGAGGCGGTAGGTGTAAGTGTCCATGTCTTTGGTGATGGAAGGTAGGGTCTCCCCCAGCATGAGAGATGTAATGCTGCAGGCATGCTCAACCACCTCTGGGGGGTAAAGAGGAAGAGAAAGGATGCAGCAAACCAATAAAAAGGGAAGAGCTAAACATACAACACACACAATAAATGAATGAATGAATCTTCGTAAACTGTAATGTAAGTATAAATTATTTGGGATGACAGGCTAAAGTACAAAATGGATAATGCATTGTAAAGTAGACATTAAATCATCCTCTTACTTAATAAAAAATAGGCTGTTAATTGATTTCTTTTCCCTATGAGTAAACTGTAATAGAACTTGTGAAAGCTTCAAGCACCATTGGTCCCAGTACTGTGGGAAATCTCTTAACTGGCAGCACACCTGCAGATGCAGCCCGTCTTTCAGCTGATAAGTTAAAAGTGAGCATGCCAGAATAACTCGGGCATCCCAAAAAACTGGGAGCTAGACCAAATACAAAAAAATAATTTGGCAACCCTGTCCCGTAATAACCAAAATATATCTCCGTTTATTTGCAAGTGTGCGTGGCTCTTTTAATTTCTCAACATGGCTCTTGTTGCTGCAAGTATGCCAAAGTGAACAAGTGCACGGCACTGAGGGGAACTGCATAATTATCTTTATATACAGAGCAAGCGACTAAAAGCGGAGCCTGCAAAGTGTTTTACATAAAAACAAACTAGGTAGACACACTAACACCGGGACTTAACAATGAGATGCTGCAGGGATGCTTTTTCCTTAACCTTTGTTGTGTTATAATTGGACACTTTGAAAGCCTCTTGAAAAACAGTTTAATCCTCTATTTGCCAATATGGCTAAAACAGAACCCATTATTAATTTAAAAGCGAAAGTCACTTTCGCAGAGAGTGTCTGGTTACACGCAAATAATTGACACCCTGCAGCCGCTTGGTTCGTGCAGGCAATGGCATAAAGGGTTGCCAAAGATATAGACTTTTCATCAGGAGATACAGCTACTACAGAAAATAGTTTGAGCAGGGGAATTTGATCTCTGCTACATATTCACCAGCACTCTAATCTTATCAGAATATCAAAACCCCATAGCACACTGGGAATCTCTGCTTTACTTACGGAGTCCTCTAAATACATCTCCCTCTGCATCAGCAAGGGTTTTGCCCTGCTCCAAGGTGATCATTTTAGCCAGTTCTTTCTGGAATATTAGAGGAAAAACAGCTAACAATTAAATTCAAGACTTCAGCAAGGAGAATAAGGAGAGAAATGTTCACATACAAACAATTTTCTTGCTATCTAAGCTGTCTTCTTAAAATGGAAACTTATTGGTGAAAGAAGAAAAAGAAGACAAGAGAATCATGAAGACGTGGCTAATTTCCCTACAATGTTGTCCTTGATGAGCTGCTGGTAGCGCAGGAAGATCTGCTGCCTGCTGAGGATGGAGGTCTCAGACCAGGAGTAGAAGGCTCTGGAGCAGGAGTCCACAGCTGCCAGCATCTCCTCCTGGGTAGCTTTGGGAACACGTCCCACCACCTCATTAGTGGCCTGAGGAGCAGGAGACAGTCCATACCAGACAAGTTGACTGAGAGCAGGGGAAGTCATTACTTGGTATTACTGCGTGTACATTAATTCATTAATATTAATCACCAAATGTTTGTTTTCTATCTTTTACAGGTTTGATATTTTGTTTGATGAAAGAAGATGGCTATTTTTGTAATCATTCATCACGACCTTGCTAGAGGCTTGTACTTGAAAACTACAGAGGTGATGGACCTTTGGAAGATATAAAACATGACTGGCTATGTAGACTGGGTTCTCATTTATCTCGCTTTAGAAGAAAGTGGAAAATAAGAAAAAGAAAAGAAGAAAAAAATTACCAATGTTCATAAGTAACTACTACAAGGGTTTGCACTACAAGGGTTAGCACTTGTCAAGCACTGTCAAGCACTCCTTTACAGAATTCCTTTATATCCACAGCTATCAATGTATCTTGTTACATTATTGTACCAGCTTTTTATATTAACTTTGACTGTATGTTTGGTCATGATTATTTTATTTAACGGCCAGGAGACAAACATTTGACCACAGGATTGTTCTGAAATATTACAAGACTTTTGGCTTACAATAATGATTGTAATGATGTAACACTGAATTATGTTAAAAATCAAGCATTTATCAAGAAGTATATTCAAGCATATCCCTGACCTTGAAAATATAATGGTTAAAATTAAGTATTTTCCAAACTTTCAAATCTTGGTTGTACTACAACATTGCACTGGTTATTTGCAGCCAGCTTTACTGTATAGCAGAGGTCTTGTTACTGCAGCCTCTCTGCAGGATGGATATAGTTCATCTATGAATACTTACAGGGTTGTGAATGTCAAGCCATTCAGAAGTGTTGGACTCAACAAACTTGCCATCAATGAACAGCTTGGTGGTGGGCTAGTGGATGACAGAAGCATATGATTAAATCCCTTGATGCCTAGTTATATCATTACTCATTTCATTGAGGACATCTATCCATTACCACAACATACCCAGCGATTTTCTAAAGCAATGCTTTAAAGTCTCTTTAATCTATTTGCCGAGATCACATGTTTTTCTGCTAAGACTTTTCTAAGCAGAGTCTTGACGGTTTAGAGAGTCTATCAATCCCATGATACATATTAATTCTGAGCAGGTTTTGAGTATATAGCTTGTTTGCGCTATTAAAAGTAATTCATTCAGTATGCACACTATCAAAACTCTTGATTTTTGAGTGCACTGCTAATGTACATTTTTGTCCCACAATGCAATGAACAAAGGAAATGTAAGAGCTAAAAGCAGGCATTTATTCTTAGAAATTCATTTTGAAGCTTTGGCAGTGGCTCTAATAATCACATCTCATTGATTGACGCCCACAACTGCAAACTCGTATAATTTCCTGTAAAACAGTGTGTTGATTTCTTGTATACTAACTGCAACAGTGATGTGGTGAGACAGTCTCTACTATCTTACAATAAGTACTGGGAACATCTAGTGCATTATGTTTAAAATGGATTTATGCCTCAACAAAATCCCTACTTGAAGGTTTAAGTGGAGTTCCTTTGACTTAATGTCCCACCTCTGACATCCTTAAAACTGAATCCTCACCCAGAGAGGTCTGCCTAAGTAAATCATATCCAGTCAAATTAACCTGCCACAACAGTCAAAGTTGGTGGCATCTTATGTAGAGTCTGACTGATACAGAATCACATCAGTAAAAACAGCCAATATTAGCTTATTATAAATAGAACAATCTCAGCTAATACATAGGTCGATAAGTAACAAGATATTCTAGTATGAAAATACCAAGCTCTATTTGCTGTTTTGAAATAGTCTCATTACACGTTTCCCTATCAAAAATGTTTAAATAACGCATTTCAGCAAATAAATATCACATCTTAAAATACCGATTTTGGAATCAAAAGTCCAGTAGTATGTAGAGCTGCAACATTTAGTCAATTAATTGATTAGTTGATGGAAGGAAAAATAATCAACAATTATTGTGACAATCAATTCACTGTTTCACTAATTTTTCAAGCAAAAGTGTCAACCATTTGCTAGTTCTGCCTTCTTGAATGTAAGGATTTGTTGCTTTTCTTTGTCATTAATGATAGTAAATGAAGAGTCTTTGGGGTTTTAAACTGTTTGGTTGGATATAAGTAATTTAAAGACATCAGTTTGGGCTCTGGGAAACTCTGATGATACTTCCTTATAAATTTGACATTTTACAAACCAAACGATTAAATGATTGATTGTGAAAATGATCATTGCAGCCCTAATCATTCATGCTACTGTTTGTGTACCTTGAATTCTTAATCTCCATGTCTCTCTTATATAGTTTCTATTTTCATTCCTGAATCATTT